>CAUYSK010051530.1:0-16802 GCA_963575035.1 Avahi laniger | reverse complement strand
GAATGGGGTCAAATGCCCAACATGTGCACTCGTTTTACCCTGACCTTGGCCTAGAAGATTTGGGGAACAGAGATTTCACCCACCCACATCCATGATGACCCATCAGACAGCTCAGCTAATCTAAAGTCTAGGGACCATTGACAGAGAGAGAGAAGAAAGAAAAAGAAAAGAAAGAAAAGAAAAGAAAAGAAAAGAAAAGAAGAAAGAAAAGAAAAGAAAACAAAGAAAGAAAGAAAGAAAGAAAGAAAGAAAGAAAGAAAGAAAGAAAGAAAAGAAAGCAAGCAAGCTCAGCTAATCCCTCGGAATCTGTCATCAATAATCTCATCAACCTTCCCTGTGTTCAGACACGGCCCATGACATCCTTTGTTGAAACGTGCTCAACTCCTTTGGAGGGGAAGTCTCCCCAGAAGTCATCTCTTTTCAAGTTTCACATTCTCGTGAGGGTAAAGGCTGAGAATGAAATGCAATGCAGAGGCGTAAAGCGGGCCCGGGAGGGGTGTGCAGCGGCGGGGCACGCTTGCCGGCAGGGCTGCCATCGCCGGTGAGACAGGAGCCGGCAGCAGCCCGGGCCGCGCTTCCACGTCGCCAAGCTGCGGTGCGAGGAGCTGGCTTCCGCGGCTTCTACTTACACTCCCGGCTACCAGTCGGCAGCAGAGGGGGCACGCAGGTGGGACCGGCGTCCTGCAGACGTGCTTGCTGGCGGAGGCATGCTTAAGACCTTCATAAGGCGAGGTCAGGAAGCACTTGAAACGCGGGCCTCTCCGCAGCCACCGGACACCGTGGCAGACACGCAGGAAGCCGCCGCTCCCGCCCCCTGCCCGCTGGAGGGAAACGCGAGCTCCGGAGGAAAGGGGCGCAGGGAAAACGTGGAGACGTGGCATTTAGGAAGGGAGCTCAGCACAGACCCCGGATGGGCCAGGAAGGGAGAGAAAGGTCAACATTGAGTGTGACATGGGTTTTGGAAATAACTTCAGGAATTACTGAAAAGCAAAGCTGGAAGGCCATCTCGGGGTGCTAGGTAACAGCCACAGTCCCTTCCTAATGTCCACTTACAAATATGTTTGCCTGAAACGGCTTTTACAGCAACAGTGTCCTCAGTAGGTCATAGGTCATGGCTGGAAAGACTAGCAGTGAAATCTCTCCTTTAAAGCGAGCAGATTTTCTCTAATCCTAAAATGTTCTGCCTGTCAGGCCCAGGGTCGCCCCAAGGAACACACCTCGTATACGGGACCCAGACGCAAATCCCGCGGTGCCAGCGGATCCTTGGTGCTGCAGAAACCCCAGAACTAGAGCCCTGGCGGGTCAACGTCAACCACCAGGACGATCTCACAGCACATGGGAAGAAATGACCCCTGGGAGCCGTCGTGGAGCAAGTCTTGTCAAATGTTTTTGATAAGGCAGTGATTTCAGGAAGGCTTATTTTTCACACAATTATTTGTAAATTATACTCTTTTTTTCAGATAATAAAAGTAGTGTCTCCTCTTTTTTTTAAAAAAAAGCACCAAAAGCAATAAATAAAGTAGAAGGTCCTTCCCCCCAACTGTGGTCCCAGTCCTCAGAGCCGACCACCGGTAACTGTTTGGTGTCTATTCATCCACATTTTTCTCTGCGTATATACTATTTTACAAAAGCAGGATTTATACATAAGTAGCCTGACCCTTAGTGATTCACATTACTAGAAAGGTGATCTTCAAAACTAAATGAATTTTTGAAGTAATTCCAGTTTAACTTTGATGTTCACATATGAATGCCTCATTTTTTTTAAATTGAGCATTTCACGAGGAGAACTCAATATTGTCATTTTGACAGTGAGTCAATATTGCTGTTCTCATATACCAAAAAATAGCGAGCATGAATTATTAAATAATCTCACAGTTATTTGTATAGTTAGCAAAAGCGATCATAATATCAAGCAATTATTGAGTCTACACTAACATCTAGGTACCGTCATAAGCCTTTTACGTATGTTAACTCTTAAGAACGCACCTATGAGAAGCGAAGTGAGAAAAAGAGGCTCAGATAAATTAAGTGATGTTCCCAAGGTCATGCAGCAAGTAACTGCAGCACAGTCTACAGTAAAATCCATGCAAAGCAAAGTTCATATATGTTTCATTCTGCTACCAAACATTCAAGTAATCGGGTGATAGTTATGAAAATATGCAGATAAATAAATCAACATGTTTAAAATTGTTTTGTGATTTGACTATGTATAATATGGAGTTATTAGTGGAAGCAATGAGCTTGGAGTCCACCCCCAGGCTCTTACCAACAGGGTGACCTTGAACAAATCTTTTAACTGAAACACAGCTACAAAGTGAAGATCCTGTCTATACTAATACTGGGCTTGCAGGGCTAAAGCAAGCATATGAAAATTCTCCTTGTAAGCTGTAAAGAGCCATCTACTAGGATGTTAAGGACATATTGATGTGGCAATTCCAAGTTCAATCACAACAGATTTTATGACCTCATCTTTATAATAATTCCATCAGAATGAAACAAATGCAAAATTTTTTTAACTAAATGAAAATAAAAGGCAGCTTTGAACATTATTCAAAGTCGGGGCACACCTCTCGAGACCGTGTCTATGCCTCTCCCAGCTGCCTTCCTAGACTCATTTGCCCCGTTTTCTCCTTGACCTAGGACACCAGCATCCAGGGCAGTAGCCTCTCCAACCCGTTATTTTCCAGCTGTGCTTTTTCCTATTTGATATGGAAGTATTACACTAATTTTTATTTTATCAACATAATATATGCATATATATTAAATCCAATACTCAATACAAAAAGAAATAATGAAAAACAAGCCACCCAGCTATTTGCTGAATATTAGTTTTCCACTGCTTCAGCTCTCTCTTCCAGTATTTAATTTCACATTTCAAAATATGTTTATTCTGCAATTTGTTGATTAAGCTATTTTAGTATATTACTGACTTCCTATTATGACGATAAGGACATAGTTTTCATAAACGACTTCTCCTCCTTCCACTTTCCTTATCCTCCAAATAGGATTACATAATAATTCTTAGTTGTGTGTTCTTGAGCCAGCGTTAACATTAGTATGACTATTTATTATTGTTCACCACTGAAGCAAAGGGTAAACTATCACTACTATTTCCTTTCTTATAAAAAGAAATAGAAAATAGCAAACAATAGACAAAACCAATGAAACCAAAAACTGGTTCTTTGAGATTAATAAAATCACTATGACTCTAACTAGACTGACCAAGAAAACATAAATTACCAATATCAGAAATGAAAGAGGGAACATCACCACAGATCCTACAAACATTAAAAGAACAATAAGGGAGAGTATGAACAACTATTAGAAAAATTAGATAAGTAGTCACATTCCTTAAAAAAATACAGATTACTTAAACTGGTACAAAATATAAATAAGTGTAAATCTATTAAAGAAATTCAATTGTAATTTAAAACCTTCTCACAAATAAAAATTCAGGTCTAGATGGATTCCCTTGTGAATGCTACCAGATATTTAAGACAAAATTAATACCAATCCTACACACACACTTTTATAAAATAGTGGTCAAGGAACATTTCCCATCTCATTTTATGGGGCCAGTATTGTCTTGGTACTGAAAACAAAGACATTATATAAGAAAATAAAACTATAGCTAATATTCTTCATGAACATAAAGGCAAAAATCCTTAACAGAATGTTACCAAAACAAATAAAACAGTATTTTTAAAGGATAATATATCATGATAAAGTGGGATTTATCACAGGAATTCAAGGTCAGTTTATCATTTGAAGATTAGTCAATGTAATTCACCATATTAACAGAATAAAAGAGAAAAACCATGTGATTATCTCAGTAGATGCAGAGGCAAAATTTAATACTCATTCATGATAAAAACGCTTAGCAAAAGTGAACTTTCTCAATATGACAAAAAGAAATCTTAGCCAGGTGTAGTGGCTCATACCTACAGCCCCAGCTACTCGGTAGGCTAAGGCAGGAGGATCACATGAGCCCACGAGTTTGAGGTTTCAAGGAGCTAAGATCACACCACTGCATTGTAGCCTGGGCAACAGAGTGAGACTCTGTCTTAAAAAAAAAATCTACAAAAAACTTACAGCTAACATTACACTTAATGGTAAAAGATGGAGGACATTTCACCTAAGATCAGAACAGGACAAGGACATCCACTCTCAACCACTCCTTATTCAACATTGTACTGAAAGTCATAGCCAGTCCAATAAAAGTCATACAAATTGGAAAAAAAGGAAAACTGTAGTTATTTATTTATAGACATGATTATATAAGAAATCATAAGGAAAATATTAAAAGCTACTAGAATTACTACAACTAATAAATTTAGCAAAGTTGCAAAATACAGAGTCAATATTTAAAAATTGATAGTATTCACATATAATGGCAACAAACAATTGGAAAATACATTTTTTAACTTTACATTTACAATATAAAAAACATTAAATACCTGAAATACCTAGGGATAAGCATAACAAAATGTAATCAAGATATATGTGCTAAGAAAACTACAAAACATAACAGAGAGAAATAAAAAGACAAATAGCTAAATGGAGAAATAAACCATATTCATGGATAAGAAGACTCCATAGTGATGGAATGTCAATTGTCTCCAAATTGATCTATAGACTTAACAAAGGAATTTTTTGTAGAAATTGACAAACTGACTCTAAAATTCTAAAATCGATATGGAAATTCAAAGCACCTAGAATAGTCCAAACAATTTTGTAAAATAAGAAAAAGTTTGGGCCGGGCACAGTGGCTCACACCTGTAATCCTAGCACTCTGGAAGGCCGAGGCCGGTGGATCATTTGAGCTCAGGAGACCGAGACCAGTCTGAGCAAGAGTGAGACCCTGTCTCTACTAAAAATACAAAGAAATTAGCTGGACAACTAAAAATATATAGAAAAAGTTAGCCGGGCATGGTGGCGTGTGCCTGTAGTCCTAGCTACTCAGGAGGCTGAGGCAGAAGGATTGCTTGAGCCCAGGAGTTTGAGGTTGCTGTGAGCTAGGCTGATGCCATGGCACTTTAGCCCGGGCAACAGAGTGAGACTCTGTCTCAAAAAAAAAAAAAAAAAAAAAGAAAAAAAAAAAAAAAGTTTGAAGATTTAACACAACTGGATTTTAAATTTTACTAAACTGCTACAATAATCGAGATAATGAGCTGTTGGCATAAGGATAGATGGATCAATAGAACAGATTAGGGAGTCTAGAAATAGACTCGTATATAAATGCTCAATTAATTTTCAACAAAAGTAACAAGGTGATTCAATGGCACAATGGAACAATCAGATATTCATATAGTCCTTATCTCAAACTATATACAAATGTTAACTCACAGGCCTAAATGTAAAAAGGTAAAACTTATAGTTTTATAAATTTTATAAATTTAGACATTTTATAAATGTCTAGTAAAATGTATGCAACTGTGGTATAGCAAAGAAATCATATACAGAATATAACAAACACTAACCATAAAAGAAGATATTAATAAATGGAATTATATGAAAATTAAAACCATTGTTTTACTGAAGACAAAGCTAAAAAAATAAGGCAACCCACAGACTGGGAGAAAATATTTGTAATATGTACATCTGAGAAAAAAACTTGTACCCAGAATACATAAGAACTGTTACAATTCAGTAATATAAACAATCTAATTTTTAATGGAGAAAAGATTTGAACATATACTTCAGAAAAGAAGATATAAAAAGTTTACAAGCAAATGAAAAGACGCTCAACAAATTATTCACAGAAATATAAATAAAAACTACAATGAGACATTGCAACACACACATTAAATTGACTAAAATTAAAAAGACTGACAATACCAAGTGTTGATAAGCAGTGGAGCAACTGGAACTCTTATGTATTTTGATGGACATGTAAAATGGTACAAATGTTTTGGAGAACAGTCGGGCTGTTTCTTATAGAATTAAACATATACTTATCCTATTACCTAGCAATTCCACTCCTATGCATTTACCCAAAGGGAATGAAAACATATGTTCACATAAAGTCATATTCATGAATGTTCACAGCAGCTTTCTCCTTAACTGCCCCAAACTGGAAACAATCCACCCAAATTTCCTTCAGCAGATGCATAGATAAACAAACTATGATGCAGTCATACAATAGAACAATACAAAGTAATAAAAAGAAGGAATTGCTGATATACACACCAAAATGGATGAATCTCAAGAACTTTATGCTTGAATAAAACAGGCCAGAAACAAAAGACTAGAATTGTCCCTTGGTATCCATGGGGATTGGTTCCAGGACCTCCCTTGGGTGGTAACTTGAGCTGATGCTCAAGACCCTGGTATAAAATGGCACAGTATGTGTATATCCTCCTATGTGCATCCTCCTGTATACTTTAAATCATCTCCAGTTTATAATACCTGATACAATGTAAATGCTATATAAATAGTGGTTACACTGTATGGTTTCGGGAATGAGGAAAGAAAAAAAAGTCTGAACCTGTTCAGTACAGATGCAATTTTTTCCCAAATATTTTCAGTCCTGTTGGTAGAATCCATGAATGCAGAACCCATGGATACAGAGGGCTGACTATATATACTGTATGATTCCATTGATATGAAATTCTAGAAAAAGTAAAACTAATAGTGATAGAAAGCAGATCAGTGGTTGCCAGAATCTAAGAAGTAAAGGAAGAAGATAATTAATCCTCTTGAAAAGGGATAAGAGAAACCTTCTCAGGTGATGATAAGTATCCTGTATCGTAATTGTAGTGGTGGTTACATGACTGTATATTTCCAAAACTAGATTTTCTCAACCTCAGCACTACTGACATTCTGGGCAGGATAGTTCATTCTCGTGAGGAACTGTCATGTGCACTGCAGGATGTTTAGCAATGTCCTTGGCCTCTATCCACTAATGCCAGCATCACAGCCACCCAGCCCCCAAGTTGTGACCACGAAAATTGTCTCCAGACATTGCCAAATATCTCCAGGGGGAGCGAAATCACTTCTGATTAAGAACCACTAGTTAAAACTCCACAAATGGGAGACTTGTACGATAGAAATTAGTGCATTTTATTGTACATAAATTATACCTCAATAAAGCTTCTTTAAAAATATAAGAGGGCCAGGTGCCATGGCCCATAATCCCAGCACTTTGGAAGGCTAAGGTGGGAGGATCCCTTGAGGCCAGGAGTTCAAGACCAGCCTGGGCAACATAGTAAGACCTTATCTCTACAAAAAAATTTAAAAATTAGCCAGGCCTCCTGGCATGTGCCTGTAGTCCCAGCTATTCAGGAAGCTGAGGCAGGAGGATCGCTTGAGCCAAGGAGTTCAAGGCTGCAGTGAGCTATGATTATGCCACTGCACTCCAGCCTGAGCAACAGAGCAAGACCTTGTCTCTAAAAAAAAGAAAAAAAAAGGAAAGAAAAGAAAAAGAAATTTTCAAAAAAATAAATAAATAAAATAAAATAAAAATACAGGAAGCAGTTTGGAACTACATCCCTTATACCCAGGAGATACGAGTTCACATCTACCCATTAGGCATGTCCTCCAGAGTAATCATTTGAGAAGCCCTATATTTACTGAAATAATTTTTCTGCAGACTTTTAGAAACATTATTCTATTCTTGAATGTCAATTCAGCATTGCTACTGAAAAATCTGATGTCTATGATCTCTATTCTCTTTTCCTAGAACTCCAGAAAAAACACTGGGCCTCCAGAAAACGCCCTCTGACTTTCATCTTATCTTAAACTGTCTATCTTTTTGTCTTTTTGTTTCAGGAGATTGTCTTTGTCTTCCAAGTCTTTCTGAAGGTTTTATTTCACCTTTCATATCTTTCATTCCAAAGAGTTCCTTCTTGTTCTCAGATTGTTCCTTTTCTCTAAAGACATTATTGTAATTCAAATTTTTTCCTATGATCCCTGCAGGTGTGTCTACCTAGAGATCATGCTAATTTCAGCCTCTCATATTGAAATCTGTTCTCAAAGATGTGGTGATCACCTTCACTGTTGGTCCATATTTAACTAACTAATATGAAGGTCTTAAAATTGACTTGCTGTTCTATAAGCATGAGTAGAATTTTTTGAGTGGTGAGCTTCAGAAAATGATAAAGCAGCAGAAAATTGATTTTTCTTTCAAGAAAATGCCAGTGTCTGAAGGTGTTTTCTCTGGGGACTTATAGTTCCTCTAAGGATAAATTTTCCATCCCCTTGAGTAGGAGGAACATGCCTGACTTCCAGTGTTCTAGGAGGAGGGCAAGGCAAGCAGGCTGGTGGGATCTCATCATTAGTCTTCCAAGCATTCACTTGCTATAGCTCCTATTTTAAACCCAAATCTCATCTTTACCTTCCACTGTGTCCCTGTGTCCCTGAGTCTGAAGGTTTTCAAATCTAGATTTTGAAGAAAATGGTTCTTAGCCTGAAACAGAGCGCTGAGAATAAGACTGTCACCTGGTGTGGAAGGGGGCGCCATCAAACGCCATGCCCAAATTCATCATTCCATAGCCCTCTGCCCTGTAGCTCTGCCCCTGGTTTCTACAGAGCAGAAATCTGGGTCAGAGTAGAACATACTGGATCAAGAGATGCTGTGATTTGGGAAGAGCTGTAATTCATGAGTTGACTGGAATGTGGTTTTGCAGAATAAAGGGAAAGCTAAAAAGAGAAACACAAGGGTAGCAAGAGAGGGCAGCCCAAAGAGCCCTGGCTCAACGGTGTAGGCGGAGCTCCCTGGGGAGGCCAACGTGGCTGGAATAAAAGTGGTGGCAGAAAAAAGGGAGAATTCCACAGCAGAGAGTGGATTGGGGGATGGATAGCTGGAGAGGCTATCCATCTCCAGCACAGGCTCTTCCCTGAAGGTACCCCAGGAACTGAGAAGATGTGCACTGACACTTGGAGAACCCAGAAGTGAAAGGGGTCGCTTTTATGAACATGCGAGTCTGCAGGAGAAGGCTTTGGCTTGGAGCAAGAGCAGCTGTAGCTCGGCACCCGAGAGCCATTCATTCACCCCCTCCTACCTGAGCTCCCTGAACCCTCTGGTGCAGAGCTTGAGGAAAAACCAACACCCTGGAAGAAAACAAGCTTGGAGGCCGACTCGACAAGACAACTGGGGAACACAACCTCTTCAAAAGAGGCCAAGGATAGGAGGGATTACTAAACTAAAGTTTTCTTATTGGCAGGGATGTTGATAATCCATTTTTTTCAAAAGCAAGAGAAGATTAAAAAGAAACAGAAAAATTGAGATAAAGAAGGTAGAATCGGGTCAAAATATAGAAATAATTAAATAAATGTATTTGGAAGAAACACACCACTCAAATGATTAACAGAGCAAACTTTTTTTTTAAAGACGGGTTCTGACTCTGTCTCCCAGGCCACAGTGCAGTGACGTCATCGCTCACTACAACCTCAAACTCCTGGATTCAAGCGATTCTCCCACCTCAGCTTCCTGAGTAGCTGGGACTACAGGCATGCACCACCACATCTGGCTCATTTTTTTTAAGAGATGGGGTCTCATTATCATGCCCAAGCTGGTCTCGAACTCCTGGCCTCAAGGAATTCTCCTGCCTCAGCCTCCCAAAGTGCTAGGATTACAGGCATGAGCCACTGCACCTGGCCACATTGAATTTTTTAAGTCCAGGTGTGCACTATTTATAAGACACACTCATTAAGCATATAAGAACATACAAAGGTTGCAATCAAAAGGATGGAAAATGACATGTTAGGCAAATGTGAACCAAAAGATAGCCATGTAGAATATTGGTGTATTAAATGGCTAGACTCTAAGACAAGAAGTATTGTTAGAGATCCAGAGGTTCACAACAAAATAACAAGTTTTGATTCATCAAGAAGAGAACAACTCTAAATATAACTACATACAATAAAATAGCCTTGAGTATATAAGATAAAATTTTTTAGAGCTAGGCGAATTTAGCATGTCTTTCTCAGTTACTGCTAGATCAAGAAGACAAAAAAAAATCAGCAAGAATGCTGAAAATATGAACTGCTCAATTTCAAATTATGATCCATTCAACTAACAGCTAATGGATATGTTTAGGGTTCTTCCAAGTATTAGAAAATATGTATCTTTCTCAAGCATACATGGAATATATGCAAAAATTTGGCCAGGTACTAGGCCATATAGAAAGTCTCAACAAATTCAACTTTAGGTATACAACAGACTGGGAACTCTGACCATAATGAAAGTAAATTCAAAGTTTAAAATATAAATTTGTAAATGGTCATATATTTAGAAGTACTGCTAAATAACACACAGGTTAGAGAGGAAATATCAAAATGAAAGTTGTGTTTTTTTGTTTCTTTTTTTCAGCAAATATTGCCTGACAACAAAATGAAAATGTTAATATATCTAAAATTGAATTATAATAAACACCATATAGCAAAACTTTTGGGATGCAGCCAATGTGGACTTTGAGGGAAATTTATAGCTTAATAGTTACATTAGAATAGAATAAAAATCTGGAAATTATTGAGATAAGTGTTATTCTTAAAATGTGAAGTAAAAACACAATAAACTCAAGGAAATTAGAAGAACTCAGAATGTAAAAATAGAAGCAGAAATCAACCAAGTAGAAAACAGAAATACAATAGAGAAAAACCAAATGGCTAAGAGGTGGTTCTTTACTAAAACTAACAATACAGATAAACTTTTCAATATTTATCAAGATAAGAAGATAAAAGTCACAATAAATACTATTAGGAAGGAAGGGGGATATAACTACATGTGAAGTACACATAATAAATAATAAAAGAATATAATCAAAAATAATATGCCACAAATTTTGAAAACTTAGACAGATACCTACCAGAAAAATAACTTACTAAAACTGACTCAAGCAAAAGCACAAAGAAATTAAAACTTGAATAGTGCTATAATTGTTAAAGAAACTGGCACAGTAGTTAAAAGCATTCCCACACACACAAAAGAGTATCAGGCCCACGTGGGTTTACAGGTGAGGTGAAACTTTCATGGAACAGAGCATCCCAAATTGGTATAAATTGTTTCAGACAAAAGAAAAAGTGGGATTATTCTCCAATTCACTTTACAAGAGGAGGCATTGACGGAGAGTGGACCGTGAACAAAATGAAGAAAAATGCTGCCCATGGAACTTCCATTCCAAGGTGGGCGCAAGAGGCACACGCAATAAATAAGTAAAACATACAGCATGCTAGATGGTGGTGACTGTTATGGGGAAAAACAGAACAGGGAAGGCAAACAGGAAGTGGGTCAAGTAGGATGGTCAGGGGAGGACTTGAGGGGTGCGAGGAAGAGACCCATGCTGCCGGGGAGAACGGTGCAGTCGGAGGGAACAGGAATCCCCCAGGCCTGAGGTGGGAGCGCGACGGGCATGTTCAGGGGATGAGCTGGAGATCCGTGGGGCTGGGGAGGGCAGGCAACGGGGAAGAAAGCAGAAAATCAGGGGCCAGACCTTGACTTTGACTCCGAAGGCATCACAGGAGTGGCATGAGCTGGCTTCCATTTTCCAGGATCGCCCTGACTATTGTGTTGAAAATACACTCAAGGGACAAGAGGGAAACAGACCCCCTGGGAGGCAATTGCAGTGATCTGGGCAGGACACGGTGGTGGCACAGTGGAGGTGGAGAGAGGGGTGGATTCTGGCAGACCTGGAAGATGCTCGTGGATCGGACTTGGGGGAGAAAGACAGGAGTCTTGGGTGGTGCCAGGGCTTTGGGCTTGACCAACTGGAAGGATGGCGTTTCTGTGGATATGATCCTGCAAACCAGAGAAAGAGAGAGTGGGGAGGGGGTGGGGAGAGGGGGAGACACAGAGGCAGACAGAGAGGCAGAAACTCTCACACACTCCTCTGAGAGAAGCAGGCCACCCCACCACCCCGCAGTCACCATGAGACAAGCCCAGAATGGCAGTTCGCGGACACACAGAAGCAGCATCATATGGATGGGCATGGCACAGAAGCAGGCTCCCAACTTGCAGAAAGTGCAGCAGAGATTGTGCACATAGCCAGAAAGAAAGGCAGTGGATTTCGATAAAATCTGTAATTTAATATTGCTTACCAAGGTAGACTTACGGCACCTCAGTGAGGCTGGCAGTGCACAGATGATTAGGCTAGCCCACACTTGGAAAGACTGAGGCTCAGAGAGGCTAAGTGAATGCCCTAAGGTCACACAGCTAGTAAGAGACAGAGCCCAGCTCTTCTGACCCGCCGTCCAGGGCTCTTCCCATCCTGCAGTGTTTCCTGGCTACCTCATTTCTTCCTCTAAGGTCATTACAGTCTTCTCTCTTATTTGTTTCTTTTTTCAGTTTGTTTGCATAAGCCACTTATTTTAGGGTTGCATTTATGAGCTGCCTGAGTTAACCTCAGTAGCTATGATTTCATTGTTAATAAAACAGCTTTATTGGACTCTCTCTCTCAACTCTCTGAACATATTTTGTTCAAAATAATGACTCAGCAAATGGGAATAAAGAAAACTCCACTTCCACCCCACCCCGCTCCCATGTCCTAACATAAATAAGCCCAGCCACAGATGACCGCAGCGTCCGAGAGCCCGTTTACGAGACCACGCGTCTCCCGCTGCCGAGACGAGGGGCCGCAACCCCAGGCCCGCCTTTGAGCCGTCATCGCTCTCTGGGGCTCTGGGTCCCACCGCGCCCCGGGTAGGGAACCCCCACGAAGCTGAACTCGCGGTGCCCGACCTTATAAATAGCCCTTCAGAGGAACGGCTCTCCCGTGCAGCTCCGGCCAACTCCCTTCTGGTGGCCTCTTTCTCCCATGCAACGGCCACGGTTTACCGACCCCACCCTGCAAAACAACCACCGCCCTGAGCACGAGCCTCTGCCCCGCAGCCCGCCCCCGCCCTGGGCATGCCCCACGTTTCCTGCTCAGGCCGAGCCGGGGGAAAGGCGGCAGCACCTTCAGGAGGGCGCGGGAGGGCACCGAGTCAAGACGCTTCACGGGGAAGCCGCCCCCACGCCCCTGCTCGTCCTGCCCTCCCTGGCCCCAGCGCCGTCTCCAACAGGCGGCACCAACGCCGAGGGCCGTGGCTTCCACCACCGAAAAGAATCCCTGCGTTGCGGTAACACTCACACTCCTGTACCATCGTACAGCTCACTAGCGCGACCGAGCCCTCCGGCGCCCTGGGGACAGGCCAGGCGGCGCCACTGTGCTCCCTGGCCCTCCAGGTGGCCCTGCTGTGTCTCAGTCTCCCTCCCAACCCCTGGCCAGGCCTCCACCGAGTGCCCCCTGTGACGGGCAGCTCACCACCTCCTCGGGCGGCCCCGGTTCCCTGCGGACAGCTCTCCCCGCCAGAAGGGCTTCTTTATGAGGCTGCACCCACCTCCCCGGGCCTCGGCCGGGCCCCCATGAGGGGCTTCTGCCTGGGCGTGTCATTCGGACTCAGAAGCTCTCCGCTCCTGCCGCAGCACCTCTGGATATCAGAAGAGGAGCAGCGGCATCCCAGCCCTGGGTGCCCCCGCAACCCAGTCACTCCTGATGCGTCGGGGTCCTGAGCTTTGCCCCGCCGCCCCTCCTCTCTCCTTGCTGTTTGCGCACAGAGTGAGTCACCTCTTCTGCGGAGCTCTGATCCGAGCCCCCAGCCAGCGGGTGCCAGCATGTGCCGGCCGGAGCTCTTCTGCGGTTTACCTGCACAGACCCCCAGCAGCCCCATGAGGTGGGGGCTGCCAGCCTTCCCATTTGACAGCTGAGGTCATGGACAGCTTAAAGGATCAGGGCAGTTTGGGATTCCACTGGGCTCAGACAGGTTGAGGGGAGGAGAGGCACTCCAGGAAGAGGAGCAAGAACACACAGGGCTGTCTCAGAACAGCTGCTGTTTGGACAGAAATGTAGGAAAAGGGAAAATGGGGGGTTGGGCTGGATGGAGGCTCCTTTAACAAATCCCCACTGAACCCTTACCAGGCCTTCTGGGGCTCCGGAGAAGGAAGAACAGCCAGCAGGCGACGGGTGTTCCCACACTGACTCATCCACCCTTTAACCACACTTCCTTGTAGACCGGCTGGGGGAGGGGGGCTGCTCGGCTGGAGGACGGCCAGCCCGGGAGGCGATCGCCACCCCCAGACGCGCAGCCCACCCTGGACACCACCGCACCAGCCCTCTCTTCTCAGAGGCCAAATTCCAGCTCAACCAATTTATTTGCTCCTTCTTGTTTCAAATCTAATGAATGTCAATAAAATCTCAGCCGTGAATGGAACAGATGCACACAAACCGTTTTATTATTAAAAGAATGCCTTCCTTGCATTAACGTCTCATAATCGAGGGTCAAATATAAGCAATAAGCAGACTCGGAGCCAGCCCTCCCTGGCTGACTTGTTGACAAAATAATTCACAGGCAGCTCCCAGGCCCTCAGCCACAGAGCTGTAAACAAGCTCACAGTTGCTGAATGAACCATAACAGACACCAAATAAAACCGTTCATCTTAAAAATCATCTCGGAACCCAGGAGTACCATCCACAGCAGTCAAATTCAAACGGTCATGTAAGAGCACAAAATGCCAAGCAGGAAACATCATGTTTCTGCTTTATTTGATTTTTGGCCTTTTTCAGTGCAGTGTCCGGGCATTTCAGTTTGGCTGAGAAGTCTTTGGATGTTAGAAATTGAGCCAGGTAAAGCAGTGCCCCAGGAAGTGTCTCAAGCCAGCTCTGCTAACATTTGAAAAGTCCCTGTAAGTTACTCTCCCTTGCTTTGTATATTACTAAGTGATGACTGGAATTTAGTTGCACTGCAGACCAACAATAGTCACCGAGTTCCTATCACATCTCTAGGATTCTGTTCCAGGGTATTCCTCAAGACACCGAATATTTTTACCCACTTGATCCTGGTGCATGTACAGGAAGACTTCTCAGACCACAGGTCCTGATTTGGGACGGTAGAACCTATAGTTAGCTTAATTACAGAGTGAGCAAAAATAACTATTGCTTAACCCTGCCCTGAACGAGAGTGCAGTCTACATCCCTAGGACATGGGAACACGCATACCTGCTATAACTACAACACAAGAGGAGGTAAGGTGTGATCGGGTCTGGGGAAACAAGTTGCAAAAGGAAGGAAATCATTGCAACTCATAGAAAGCTTCTGTGGAAGGGGTGGTGTGTCCCTGGTTAGCTCATAGCACAAGAGGAGTTGGGAGAAGAAATATTCTTGATGGAGGGGGAAATGGGGACTTGGCTGGTCTACGTGAGCAACAGTTGAGCAATGCTCTCCTGTGCCTTGGAATACGGTCAGACTCTAGGAAGTCGGGACTGGGAAAGTGGGCTGGGTCTGATTTTGCAAGACCTGGAAGACCATGAGGACCAGAGCTGGCTGTGTTTTTCCTTCCCCCGTGACTCAGCGGCCTGCGTTCCCCAGCTTCTCCTGCAGTCAAGGCTGGCCACGTGACTCAGTGCTGGCCAACAGAATGTAGTAGAAGTGATGTAACGTGCACCACGTCCAGGCCTGGCCTGAATTCCACCTCCTCAGGCCGCAGCTGGGCCTCCATCCAGGGGCTTCTGCCTGGACACACTCTCTTCTCTGCTGGTTTGGGTGGCGACAGCCCGGGCAAGCTTGGAGCCCAGAGCAGACATGGCAGAGCCTCTACCAACCTCACCCTTGATGGATTGCGTGACATGGAGGACAACGCCACCTCTCACCCGGCTGCTTCCTCAGGGGCTTTTCCTAAGAGGTGCTATAGGCCACTGAGATGCCAGGGTCCGTGTGCATGGTCTCCAGTGGTCACTTCTGGCTGCAATAGTCTGGTTTTGAGCCTGATCCTAGGCAATGCTGCCTTTGACGCCATCTCTCCTTCTTTTCTGCACTAACCTCCACTTACTCTTGCTCTCACTGCCAATTCCTCAGCCCAGTCAAGCCCAGGGGCTTCTTCCCTGGCCTCCCAAATTCCCGGTGACAGCACCTCACCTAGGGACATCCTTCCCCAAAGTCTACTCTCCAAAAAGACCGAAGTCTCTGTGGTTAATCTCAGCTAAGTACTTGGGAGAAGAGCAAATGCATGAGTAATTCACACCCTGAAAGGAATGACAAGTGCCCTCCAAGAGTGTCGTTAACCCCACTAAACATCTAATGGGTAGAAGGCTGTTACAGGCTGACCTGTGACTCACCAAGAGTTCGTATGTTGAAGTCCTCACACCCAGGACCTCAGAAAATGACTGTATTTGGAGACAGGGCCTTTACAAAGGTAATTAAGTTAAAACAAGGTCATCAGAATGGACTCTCATCCAATCTGACTGGTGTCCCCGTGAGAAGAGGAGATGAGGACATGGTCCCACACAAAAGAAAGACCCTGCGAGACACAGGGAGAAGACGGCCGTGTACGTGGCACGGAGAGACGCCTTGGGAAAAACCAACCCTGCCGACGCCTTGATCTTGGACTTCCAGCCTCCAGCACTGTGAGAAAATTGATTCCTGTTATTTCACAGGCTGCCATATTTGTGTGGCAGCCCTGGCAGACTAATACCGTGGTGAAGGACGTGAACTTCCACCCAAGAGGCCTTGTGGGAGCTCCCAAGCCCCACCTCTCTCCTTCCTCTCTCTTCCCACAGGCCTAGAACGGCGCAGATCTGTCTCCCCTGGTCGGAAGAGCTGCACTTTCCCCTTCCAGCAAGTCATTCCACGAGTAGACCAGGGGACCCCACTTAGACTTTCGAGCAAAGAGGGTGTACATACAAGAAATACTTTTTTTTTTTTTTTTTTGAGACAGAGTCTCACTTTGTTGCCCTGGCTAGAGTGAGTGCCGTGGCGTCAGCCTAGCTCACAGCAACCTCAGACTCCTGGGCTCAAGCAATCCTACTGCCTCAGCCTCCCGAGTAGCTGGGA
>CAUYSK010051529.1:0-48261 GCA_963575035.1 Avahi laniger | reverse complement strand
TTTAGCAGATGCTGCCAAACGCTTTTCCAAAGTAGGGGTGCCAATCACCTGCTTGATTTTGATGGGGAAAGTTATTCTCTATTCAGATTCGATTTGGGTTTTAAAGCAGAATTTCATTACGCTAATTCTGCTGATTTTACCATTCCTCCTCTCCTCTCATGCTTACGGGCCATATGGTAACCAGGTAAACGCACTTAAGTTGCTGTAACTGCTGCTTTTTGGGGAGGCTCCTGAGAGGCTTTTAGAACTGCTACTTGAAGTGGAAGTTTTAGGATTTTTTCCCTAAAATTTCTCCTTTTTTTCTAAGAACAAAAAATACAATCACTACACTCGCTGCAAAAGAAATCTCCCTCACCCCCAACTTTACTGAATGAAATTTAGAATTTAGGGAACTTCTGAGTGAAACTCAAACACCTGTGAGATTACCGATTTTTTCAAAATTTGATGATTGGATCATTGCTCTCATAATTTCCATTTAAGTTACCCCTCTTTGGAGTCTGACAAAGCTGGGCAAGTATAGAGAGTCTAAATTTCTTCTGTCCAGTTTCTGACTTTTTCTTGTAAACAACCACAGAGCACGGTGCTTTGGAAATGCAGAAGATAGAGGGTCTTCCCAGCCAGCACAGATACCCTATAAATAGGGCCCTCTGCATCTCAGAGGGAATTTAATTGCTATGTTAGTTTTGGCTCTCCCTTCCCTGACCCCCAAACAACAAGCTAGAAACAACATCCCATAGAATAACAGCAAAAATATTATTTCACACACTGCTCCCTCTTAAAATTCCTTGCCAAAGCACTCTCAAGTCCTGCAGCCTGGGGCAGTTATTATTCTATTTTGCAGATGGGAAAATGAAGACCTGCAGAGGTGACTTGACACAGTAAGAATTGGAAGAATTAGAGTTTGGAAGCCAGACCCACACCTGGGGATTTGGACTTCTAGGAGCAGAGGGTCCCTTTACTAAGGAGAATTTCAAGGATGATGTGGCCGTATCAGGAATTCATCATCATCCTTTTAATGGATGGCATTCACATCCTGGTGCTTGGCATTTTGTCTCATTAGAAAGTGGTCTTTGGTAAGGTCATATTGTCAAGGAATTTGTTACTTTTTTGTTTGTAGTGGCCAAGAATTGAAACTGAGTGAATGCCCATCAGGAGGGGAATGGTCCAATAGCTATGATGCCTTTATATTATGAATCATAACAGAATCGTTAAAAGGATTTTGGCAAAGTCTGGCAGAATATAAAAAGAGGAAGAAGTATGTGCATAACATATAATTGCATTTTTGTTAAACAATAAACACCTCTCACTGCCAAACTCCACTGTGTGTGTGTGTGTGTGTGTGTGTGTGTGTGTGTAAAATTACATGAGTATGGGGAAAATTGTGAAAGGACACACACTAAGATAATAACATGGCTACCTGGGAAAGCGGGAATGGGGTGATTATGTGGCAGGATGGGGTATTGGAAAGCAGCATAGTGATATAATGCCATTTGAATAAATTATATATATGTATATATTTGTGTACATATGCATAAAGGGTGCATAAAAATGTGTGTAAATAAAAAATCAGACAAAAGAGCGGTTCTAAAAAGAACAGGGCTCTGAGCCCGCATGGGCCAGTTAGCTTGGCACGGGCGAGAGCCAGGTTCTGCGGCTGCAGGCTTGACCCTCCAGGTCAGGTGTGTCGCGAGTGGAGGACGCTCATCAGAAGTGGGCCGCTGAGTACAGCACGCCAACAATCGTAGCTGCCATCTTTGAAGTGTGTGCTATGTGCTGGCGTCCTCTTAATTTCTCAAAGTTAGATATTTTTATCCCCATTTTATGGACGGGGAAAAACAAGGGCAAGTAACTCCAGGCCACAGAGTGAGCGAGTGGTGCCG
Source organism: Avahi laniger (assembly GCA_963575035.1). Lineage (NCBI taxonomy): Eukaryota > Metazoa > Chordata > Mammalia > Primates > Indriidae > Avahi > Avahi laniger. The sequence continues at coordinate 46,381 of CAUYSK010051529.1, read as the reverse complement.
AGATTCAAGCCCAGGTCTGTTTGAATCCAGAATTCCTGCTTTTGAAGTCTTATTTCAATATAAGTTCACAGCAGGAGCTGGCCCCCTCCTGCTCCGATCCCAGCTGAGAGTCCTGCAGGGCCCTGCCACCCCTGTGGGTGCTAAAGTGCAGGTTTGCTATTGGAAGGAACCAAACCGCTCCCTAGTGAGCGCTTCTTGTTTGCCCTCGCTGGCCTCTTTCCTGGTTTTGGAGGGCAAAGCTGCTTACCTGTGTGAGGAGAAAACAGCCTGTTCGGGCCTCTGTCCCCAGGAAAGCAGGGCTACACGGCAAAGTAGGGCATCTGGTTGTCCTACCTCAGGACAGGTGAAAGGCAGACGGGCTTGTTAAAAAGGAGGACAGCTTTACCAAGTGTGACATCTATCTGGCCCTTGAGCCCTGTCACCAGCCACCTGGGGAGCGAACGCTCCTGTTTTCATGGGGATCTCTCTTCCACCTCTGCTTGCTGTGCCCCCAGCCCCACTAACCACAAGGAACTAACAGTAGTGGCTTGTTTGGTGCCCGGTAACGTGACTTTCACACAAATATCACCGAGTGCCTTTGCTGTCACCAAAGGTCCCTCAAAGTGAGTTCTTAAAATAAAAATCACAGTTCTACAAATTGCTGTCACTTGGGACCCCTTCTCTTTTCTTTGCCTTGGTTTCCTTATTCAAAATTCAAAATGGAAATCTGACTTTTCTATTGCTTGCCATTAAGAGAAGATATATGATGTGTATTTTTTTTTTTTAAACAGGAGGAGACATGTCATATGCTAGAAAGATAAGGCCAGTTCTGTGTGTTAGGTTTTAGCTGAAAACAACAGCGCTGCTGACACCAATAGTTAATTGCCATTTTTTATTTAATAAGTCTGGATGTTTCCAGTGTGCCTGGATCCCTGTTTTCTACAGGGTGCCGTGTTTTAACAATGGCGTCGGTGACTTTCAGGAACAGGCCTGTTTCGTAAAGGTTAACTTGACTGCAGAGGTTAGCCGGCTGTAGGGACGGCCTTCCCTGGGCCTCCTGCCCTCTCTGCGGCAGATGGCCGCCATTCCCCTGGTGGGTCGGCACAGCTGGCACTAGAGCCACTGCCTGCCGCCTTCCTTCACTGCTTGTGGAAGCCGCCACAGATCCGGGGAGGGGAGGGCAGAACAAGGAGAAAGTGTGCAGCAGGCTGGGGTCTTCACTGGAGCCCTGGAGCAAAGACTGCCCCCGGCCAGGACGTTTGCTCTCTGCCCAGAGACTGTACACTGAGCCTCATGGCTGTGGACAAACTCCTGGTCTTTCAGAGCCTCCGTCTGTTTCTGGAGGGGCAGAATTCTTTTGAACGATGTCATGATTTTGAACAGTGATTTTATTATTAGTTCTTTAAGGACTGGGACCAGGTCTCCCGTATCTGGCACAGTGCCTGGTGCATAGTAGGCCCCCAAAGAAATGCTTTTCCCCGATATGGAACCCCCTATAGATCCGTGGCTGGGCAGCATGATGAATAATCATTTAGAAAACACTATTCTTTCTTCCTGTGCATTCCTCTGTGCCTGATAAAGTGTGGGATCTGTTCACCTTTCCTCCATCCTCATTCCTGCTTGCATTTATTTTGCTTAAAAAGCATTTTCCTTCTGACCAATTAAGTAGAGCTGCTGGACCCTATCACACGCCCCTCTCCTGTTCGTATCCTGAGAGAGGACGTTGAGATGTGTTCTGTTTGGTTCGCCTTAAATCTAGGAGTGGATTGACCAGTGTGGTAGGAGAGATTTTCTTCATCTTAAGAGCTGCCCCTATTAGGAATGTAGAGTCTTCTGAGGTCTCTGGACAGGGCAGTTTACCCAGATCCAGAAAAGACAAGGGCAGGAGCTCCCAGTGGGCTCCTGGGCACTGGATGGGAGGGTGTCCTTTAGAGAAAAGAGGAATAAAATCCACCCAGATGGAATGATAAAGGAGTGACATCACAGTAGGCATGGCAACCGTGGGGTAATCACAATCTCCCCACGAGGTGGTCAGAGCCCCAGCGGAAGACCTAGTTTCATTGAGCTCCTTTTCCCCTATATGGCAGGCAGGAGCAGGGAGGCGTGGAGGAGGGGATGGTTTTCCGACGGCTAGAACAGGCCAGGGGTTTTGCGTCTCACCCCAGAACTGCCCCCCTGCCCTGAAAATCCCTCTGGGGGGTGGTGTGCCACTTCAAAGCATTTGCATTCTGTGGCTTTAGCATCCAGGGTTGCCCTGGGAGTTTGGCAGGAGAGAGGGAGCAAAGAGGGAGAGGGAAGCAAGTCATTGGAGGGTGAAGTAGAGATATGATATGATCGCCAGGAAGTGCTGCAGAACCCCAGAGCTCCATCCTCAGTGACTCCTCCCCAGACGCTCTGACCCTCTCTGAGATCCCACGGTCAGCGTCCTGTGCCTCCCTGGCTTCTCCGGCCCGTAGTTCTGCAGAAGATGGTGTTGCGCTGCCTGGAAGTCATGTAAGTTGTGCCAATTCCAAAGTCACTTGTGTCTCCAGCCGAAAGAGACAAAGTCTTCCGAATAGGTCCCGAGGCTCCTGGGTGTCAATAAAGAAGCTACGTGGTGAATGTTTGCACTCAGGACAACTGGGAATGTTGTCTCTGGCAGGTGTATCCTGAACGCTGTGGTGGGTGTTAGGTATCGAAGAGTTGCCTAAGGAGCTTGAACCAGGAGGTTGGTATTGCAGGGCTTCTGGGTGTCCTGGGCCCAGAAATCATTCCTCCTTTCCTGTCGGTGTGGGGTGACTATGCCCAGGTCAGACCTGGTTGCTGACTCTCTGTGGGTCACATCATAGCTGCTTGTTTGTCTTCCTGCCACCTGGCATTTTGTGGCTCTTAGAAGTGGGTGAGCAGCTCTCATGAGGCTAGATGATCAGTCTTCTATTCTTCAGCAGAGCCCTACGCCCCCAGCTGTGGATATGTGAGGACATCGAAGGGTCCCCTGGGAGACATGCTCTTTGCTGCTTCAGTCAGAATATCTGGAGTTCCTGCTGTAAGCTGGAGAAAATGCTTACCCAGCTCTTCGTGGCTCTGGGTAACTTTGTAAAGTCAGTTTATGTATCATTTAATTTTTTTTTTTTTTTTTTGAGACAGAGTCTCACTCTGTCATTTGGGCTATGGTGCTGTGGCATCAGCCTCGCTCACAGAAATCTCAAACTCCTTGGCTCAAGCAATCCTACTGCCTTAGTTTCCCCGGTAGCTGGGACTATAGGCACACACCACCATCCCTGGCTAATTTTTTATATATATATTTTTAGTTGTCCAGCTAATTTCTTTCTATTTTTTTTAGTAGAGATAGGGTCTTGCTCTTGCGCAGGTTGGTCTCGAACTCCTGAGCTCAAACAGTCCTCCAGCCTCGGCCTCCTAGAGTGCTAGGATCATTTAATTTTTTTATTGACATAAAATTTACATAACATGAAATTCACCATGCAATTATTTTAAAGTGCATAATTCAGTGGTTTTTCGTATATTCACAATGTTGTGCAACTGTCACCAACATCTAATTCCAGAACATTTTTATCACTCTAAAAAGAAATCCTGTAGTCACTAAGTAGACACCCCTCATTCCCTATCGCCTCAGCCCCTGGTGACTACTAATCTATTCTCTGTCTCTACGGCTTTCCCTACTCTGGGTATTCTGTATAAATGAAATCATACAATATTTGTGGCCTTTTCTGTCTAGTTTCTTTCACTTAGCACAATGTTTTCATGTTCAACCATGTTATAGTGTATATCAGTACTTCGTTTTTGTGGCCGAATAATAGTCCATTGTGTGGATATGCCACATTTTATTCATTCATCTGTTGGTGGACATTTGGGTTATCTTAACTTTTTAGTTGTTATGAAGAGTGCCAATATGAACATTCATGTACGAGTCCTTGTGTGGACATATGTTTTCAGTTCTCTTTGGGGGATATACCTAGGAGTGGAATTGCTGGGTCATATAACTCTGTGTTTAATGTTTTGAGGTATTGCCAAACTGTTTTCCATGGGGGCTGCCGCATTTTACATTCCCACCAGTAATGTATGAGGGTCCAATTTGTCTACACTCTTGCTGACACTTGTGATTCTTTTTTTTTTTTAACTTAAAATTTTTTTTAAGAACCAGTGAAATAGAGAAACGTCTTTTTGATTAAAGCTATCCTAGTGGGTACAAAGTGGTATATCATTGTGGTTTTAATTTGCATTTCCCTAATGACTAAAGGATGCTACATATCCTTTCGTGTGCCTATTGGCCATTTGCATATATTATTTAGAGAAATGTCTATTCAAATCCTTTGCCCATTTTTAAATTGGGTTGTTTGTCTTTTTTTTGTTGTTGTTGAGAAGTGGGTTTATTTTAACACGAGAGTGTTCCTTCCCCCACTCCAGCATGGTGTGACCATCCTGTGGAGGTGGAGGAGTTTAGCGGGTCGCTTAAAACCAGGTGTAGGTCTTTGCCTGTTAGGCCACTCCTCCTTGTTTTGGGGGGTCTCCTCTTCCTTGGCTACCCTTAAATGTTTTTTCCCTCAGAGTTTCTGTCCTTGACTCAGTTTTTGTTTTGCCCTCAATTCCTCCCAAGCTGACCTCACCGACACCCATGGCACCTGTCACCACATGTATCTTGATTACTCCCAGATGCATGTATCTGTCCTGGACTTCCCTCTGGAGCGCCACATCCACCTGGCACCTTGACGTGTCCAAAACTTACCACATTCCTTTGCTCCCCCTAAACCTTTTCCTGATTCCGTGCCCGGATGAGCACCGTTGTCATCTACCTCTGCAGTCACGCTAGAAGTCATCTTGGACTCCTTCTTCTCTCTCCCGGGTACATCTGGCCTCTTCCCACCAGTCCTGTCCATTTGCTCTTTTCAATAGCTCCTTCTCATTTGCCCTCAGTTCTTCGCTCCACTCTGGCTGCTTTGGTCCAGGTCTTTGTCATTCCAACTAGACTCCCTTGTTTCGAGTTACTTCCATCCATCCAGACTCTGTTAGAATGATCCAATATTATCACTGCCTCCTTAAAACTTTTCAGTGACCGATTGTTGCCTGAAGAATAAGCTTCCGACTCCTTTGTTGGGAGCAGGGGCCTTCCTGGATTTGACCTCTACCTATTTCTCCAACTTCTTATTCCCCTGCACACCACCCCCAGTCCTTTCTCCAGTCATAAAGAATTCCTTAAGGTTTCTTGAATGGCTTGTGTTCCCTCAAACCGCCATGCCTCGAATGCCATACTATTGGTAAGAGCTTTATTTATGTGGCCAAAGATAGATTTTCAGGGCTGGATTATGGACCCACAATGGCCCAAATTAAATACTACTATGGATAGAGAACAGGTGACTATGGGTTGGATGTACATATTGATTCAATCATTTATTTGTGTGAAAGAATGATTTCCATACTGAATGGAAATTAAACTGTATTGTATTGTATTTATGAATCACCTGTATTTCAAAAGTGACCCACTCTTTTGGAAATATTCTGATGTTTGCCCCATCCATAGCCCACAGTTACTTTATTTACTTTCTGAACCAAAACCAGCAGGTTACAGGGTGTGATAAGCATATGTGTATTTTGGAAGCTGATGGGACAAAATATTTGAAGACAGATTTGGCTCCCAAGGTTGCCATAGCAACCAACTAGTATGAACACCAGTATCCCATGCTTGTTTGGAGTCCTACACCTTTAACCTCTGGATGTCTTATAACCTTTTCTGAGGATATTAGTCCCTAGCCAGAGAAATAGAATGCACCCGAAGGAGTGATTCCCGGTCCTTTCGCAATAACTTTTTAAAATATTTAATTCACCTTAGATTGTTATTTAGTGCTTTCTCTTTCTCCCTCAAATTTTTACTTGGAAAAATTTACTTCTGAAAAATTACACAAATAGTACAATGAACACCCCTATCCCCTTTGCTTAGAGTCACCATTTGCAAGCATCTTGCCACATTTCTTTTCCTCTCTCTCCCCATCTTTTATGCACACGTGCGTCCCTGTGTGAGTGCATGTCTATATTTCAGGAAGAGCAAGAGTTGGTTTGTAGTACACCTTCCTCTTGTTGGTATGTTTTCAAGCTTCTGGTGAAACTCAGTGCCAAAACTGAAGCCTTGTGTTCTTGGCTCAGTGCTGCCTCTGACTGGAGCACACTTGGATGATACTGAGCAAGTTCCTTCCCTCTCTAAGCCTCAGTTTCCCTGTCTATAGCATGAGGGCTTGGATCACCTGCTGTTTAAGGCCTCTCCCTGTACTCAACAGTCTGTGGCCTTGTGATGGTCGGAAAAACTCAGCCTTTTGGGAAAATTGTAAGAAGATACTTAATGTACTTGTGAGATGAATCCCAGAAATTTATCGCTGGCTGGGCTTTGGCCAGGACAGTGTCTGGTTTATAACAAGGAGTATTTTTTCCCCTTGAAAGAGCTACCAGTGCGGGAGGCAGGCTTGGTGGGGACACAGAGGAAGCAGCAGGAACTCTGACCTGCTTGCTGCTGAGTGAGCAGCCGGGGAGGCTCGGAACCCCCTCCCCCGCCACATTTCCTTGAGGTGCCTGCTTGTTTAATTTGCTGTTTGCCTTGCTTCCCCCCACGCCCTTTTATAGCTACTTTTGTTCAAGGCTCTTGCCACCTCCTTTTTCTGTCCCTGGCCCACTTCCAGGTTAAATATCCGAGAAGGACAGAGGCAGCCTGAAGACGTTGATGACATGGGTGACTCTCACGGCTGGACGTGAACAAAGGCTGCACTCTCGTGGGTAGGGGTCATCGATGCTGCTTGCTAGAGGCTTCCACGGTGTTCCTACCCATGGAGCCCAGGGTAGAGGTCCTAGCTGGGCCAGATTGATTTGATAGGTTTAATTCCCATGAGTAGGATTAGAGAAAGTTCTAGTAAAGGGGAAAAGGACTTAGGGGTTGAGGAAAGGAACTGGTGAGAGCAGGGTGACGGGGGTTCGTTTATTTATTCAATAAGTGTTTCTCGAAGACCCACTTATTATGTGCGAGGTCCTTTTACCCAGAAAGATGACCTTGGGTAGCCATCATTAATGTGTACCAGACACTGTGCTATGTGTTACAGAAGTGGTAGAAATAACGTTAATGATTGTCATACCTCCTCTCGACAATCACTCGCCAAGTGTGTTCCATCTATTCCATGTAATCCTCCCAACGACTTTGATGAGGTAGTATTGTCCCCTTTCTGCAGGAGAGGAACAGGGAGGCTTAGAGCTGTCCCTTGCTCAGGATTTAATAAGTCAGATTTCAAATCCCACATTCTTAACCTCAGTCTCCTCTTCCCAAGTTTATGGACTGGTGCCAGTCTGTGATAGTTTTCACGGGTCCAAAATATAAGGAGGATGTAACTAGATTTCTAATATAGCTGACTTTATTTTTTTCAGTGGTTCTCAACTATGGCGATTTTGCCCCAGGAGACGTTTGGAAATGGCTGGAGACGTTTTTTGGTTTTTACACGGGGGAGTGGTGCTGGCGTGTCACGGGTAGTGGCTAAACGCTAAACCTCTTACAGCGCGCAGGACGGCGCCTCGTTCCCCTCCCCCACCACACACACAGCATCATCCAGTCCGAAGTGTCTGAGGTGCTGAGGTCGAGGAACTCTGATTCAAACTGAAGGATTATCCTTAATCTTAAAATTTTATTATTCTGACTTTGGAGATATATATTAAATGTCCTTTCTTTTTTTAAAAAAAAACAATGGTGTTCAAAAAAAGTTATCAAGACTATGATGATCCCTCCAATTTTTTTTTTTTTTGTTAAAAATATCTTGGACTGTGAAAGTCAAACATCTAGGAATTACGTGATCTAGGAATTGTATAAAAATACTGTTTATTAGGGATTAAAGAAGGAAAGTGTCTCATGTTACAAGTGAGGCAATGCCTGCTGACCGGTTCTTGGACTCTTGGAGTTCGATTTAATAACAAACATTTACTGACCACTTACTGCCCTATATTGTGCCAGGCCCTACGGGACTTACAAGGAGTTTTGCCCTGATGATCTTAACGATCTCCGGAGGACAAAAAGCGAACATGTGTAAAGCAGGGAACAAGGACAGCCTGACAAAGATGGTTCAGTTTATTCACTGGTTGATGCTAACGTGGCAAACCAAGGGGTTTCTACCAGAAGGAATTTTAGGTTCTTGCTTTGTGTCTCCATCAGGTGACTTATGTGACCTTAGGCAAGGCACTTAATTTTTTCTGCCTCTTGCTTTCTTGTTGGTTCCCTCTCTTAAACGAGAGCCCCGCAGGCTCGAGTGAGAAAGCTGTCCCCAGTGCCTCCTTTTCCTCCTAGCCCCAGGGGGACACCCAGTCCTGTTGATTCTATTTTAGAAATGTTTCTAGAGTCTGCCCAGTCTCTTCCTAGTCCAGTGCGTTCTCCACCCAGCCGCCAGAATAATCTTGCTAAAACATAAATCCGTTCATGTCATCCACCTCTGCTTAAAACCTTCAGTGATTTCCTCATTGCCCACAGGATAAAGTCCAAACGCCTTGGCAAGGCGCTCTTGGCTCTGTCGTCTCTTTCTCAGCCTCTGCCCCTCACCCTCTAGCCTGGACATGCTAGATGGTTCACTCTTCTCTGAGCACAAGTTGTTGATCCACCTCCCTGGATTCCCCTTTCCTCTCTTTTCCACTTGGTAAAATCATACTGATCTCCTAAGGCTTAACTCCATCATCTCCTCTGGAAGCTGCCCCAGACCTTGGAGACAGAGTCCAGTTCCCCACCTCTCTTGAGCACCAGCCTGTGAGCCTGTGGAAGGCAGGGCCTGGGTTTGTCTTGCTCCGCCGTGTGGATGACATACCCATCACGGCGCTTAGCACGTGGTAGGTGCTCAACCATTGTTTGTTGAGTAGAAAACAAATGGATAAAGGAGGAAAAATTTAAATTGGAGATAATAGTGTTCACCTTTTGTTACCACCCAAGGTTGCTTGTGGCATGAGCATGAGATAATATTTTTTGCAGAACTTTGAAAAAACGTAAAGCTCCACAAATGCAAAACAATGTATTCATCATTGTTTTCAGAAGCAGAGATTACTAACCTTTGAGCTGTGGATGAAAAACTTTAGAATTTCCTCCATTAATATCATCATTACCTCCTGTATTTCTGAGAGTAAAGGGAATGGTTGTCGAGTACCAGGAGTTGGTAGGCCATGCAGAAAAATCTAGGTGGCCAGAATCTTGCGCAATTCAGCAAAAATATGGCTTGAATTGTGACTCAGTGGCTTGGACTTGCCCAGAGACCTCTGGTGACAACATGTCCTTTTCTTTTCGGGAACTAAGGCTGAAAGTAGAGAGCTGCGGTGGGAGGGAGGGCCTTGGTTTTCTTTCCCTTTCTGAAAAGTGTGTCCCATTTTCTTTCTTCTCTTTCTGATGCCTCTGGTTTCTGAATATCGTGTGTCTTAGTCACCCCAAATTGAACAAGGTACGTGAGGGAAAGAAGAAGTAAAGAAACGGAAAAAGAAAACTGGACTCGTGTAGCACTTTGCAAAGGTTGTTGTACTTTCACGATTGGGATCTGTGAATGTGTCCTGTTCCCAGCACCGCCCCAAGACTGTAATTCCATCCAGGGTAGATATGTTCCTTGAGTACTTTTGCACCCTCTGCAGGTGTCTCGCAGGCAGTAGGTGTGCAGGAACGTTTGCTGAATGAACAAAGGAGCTCACTCAGTTATAATGAAGTTTACCTCTTGTGCCAATTCCTTGGTGCACCATGTCTCTCTTTTGTTTTTCATTTTTTTCCTAAAAGAAGGGATTTTTCCTCCTTTCACCCAGATCAGAATAGAGGCAATTTTCCTTGACATTCCCTCTGGGCAATCCTTACTGTCACCCACAGGTTTTATTCTCCTCTGGACACAACCTGGGGACTCAGAGCATTGAGCCTTGAGACTGGATCCCTCTGCCTCTCAGACCCCCGAAGGTTGCCCAGTTCCAGAAAGTCCCAGAGAGGGGAAGCCTAACGGATTAATTGGTTAAACTTTATTACAAAGGCTGGTCCTATTGTTTACAGGCCATTAAAAACCATTATCATCTTCCCAGGCTAGGCAGACAGCAGCTAGCTGCTTTGATGCATGTCTTAGAGAGATAAGGAAAATTTATCCCTTGTTTTGACTTCAGAATTTCTTCTTGGTTTATTATCTGACATGCTATTCAACTTTCTGTTCAAATGTCCCTGATCTCAAGACAACTTTTTTAAGTTGTTGGCAGGGGAGTTTCAGGTTGGAATCCTACAATTTCGGAGTTGGAAGAGACCTGTGAGATAAATGACTGTCCCTAACTTGCCTCCTCCCTCTCCCGCCCGCCCCCATCCATGGCAAAGCAGTTCCTGGACTCTCAAGCAATTTGCACTTATTGATCTTGGAGCAGGGCAGACTTTTCTCATGACCTTCAGCTAATCCTCCCACCTCCAAGGCCACGTCTTCTACTCTGTGAAGAAGACTTCCTAGAGCTCCCCTGCCCCACTCCAAATGACCAGCTCCCTGCTTAGTATCCCCAGAGGACTGTGTGCACAGATGAATGAGTTGTCTTAACTGCCGTCTTCTGTGATAGGTGTATCCAGGGTTCCCTTGGGTGGGCTGGGCAGAGCCCTTACCCACGTCCTGGGCAATCTGTCTGCCCCAGCGGCCTTCTTGAGGGTGTGGCGTTGCATCTGGACAGATGCAGGCAAGGCTGTACCCACCCTTCGGTGTGCAGATTTTTACTCAGTGATCCTGGGAGATTTTCTATGTCTTAGAGCTGAAATGAAGCCCTTGAGTGATGCTGAACTTACTTTTAGCTGGTTGATTAAAGAGTTTGAGTGTGCTCTGTGAGAGGCTGAGCCAGCTTGGCAGATACTGTGCACTCACATGGTTGTTGAACAAGTGAATGCAAGGATGGCAGGAATCGGGAATGTCAGCCCGTGCCAGGTCGCTCCCTGTGGGTCTGTGTATTCAATTCAGTAAGTGTATTTTTTCTTTTCCTGGATTTCCTTTTATTTTATTTTAATACATTTAGGGGGTTACAAGTTGAATCCCATTACATGTGTATACTGCAGAGCGGTGTACCCATCACCTAAGTAGTGTACATTGTACCCCATGGGTAATTTTTCATCCCTTCCCCCTCCTCCCTTGCCAGTCTCCAGTGTCCGTTATGTCACGTGTGTGTCCTCACAATAAGTATTCACCAGGGTCTGCTCTGGGGAGGAGTTGGTGCTGGGTGTGTCAAAAAGATACATAAGACGTGGTTCTTGACATTCCAGAGTTCACATCTAGAGGTGAGTGAGGCTGATTGTAAGACAAGACAGGAAAGCACAAATGCAAAGAGAGATACAAGCAACTTTTGAAGGGTCACAAAGCGTGGTGGCTTAATTCTGAATGAGGGTATCAGGAGAGCTTCACGGAGGAGATGCTTTCTTAGGATTTCGGTGAACAGGGAAGAGAGTGGGGAAAGGAGAGCCAGGCTGGTGCCAGGGCAAAGTACGGAGACCTGAAAGTGCCCTTATCTTGCCACACAGACCAGTACTGGCAGCCTCAGTCCAAAGCCGCATCCCTCTTCCAGCCAGGGTGGCTCCAAATCCATCACAGACAGCACCAAATAATCCCAGGAATTTTTTCCAGGCATCTGACCCTGGGGGCAAGGCTCAGGGCAGACATTCCTTTCCTCCACTGTCCTCCACCTCTTTGCTCACTGTTGCTGGATTTTGCTCTGCTTGGGGGGTGCATGGGACAAACTCAGGGAGGCCTGGGAGTTGGTGAAGGTAGACAGACACCTGATCCCTCAGCTTCCACAAGACCTTTTTTTGCCTCTAACCCAGCCTTCCTCATTGCCTCCTTTCCAGGCTTTGCTCATTCAATTCTCTCTTCTAAAAGGCCTTCCTTCCATTCCTGTTTGTTCCAGCAGCCCAGTTTGCCTGCAGCTGGAAGGGAGCACACCCTTTTCTGAGCCCTTAGAGCATATTCCCTGTGGAGGAAGATCAGACTCTATTTCTCACAATGATTGCCACTGGCTGGCTGTCCCATCGGTGAAGGGAAGAATGGAGCTTCCTACTCCCTGTTTTGTTACAAATACCCAGGATCCATGTGATTTTAACACATTAAAAAACTCATAAATCTCCCACCTCCCCGATTTTTCCATGTTCTCAAGGTAACTGCTTAGTTACATGCCTGGGAGTGGGAGAAAGCCACGAACAATTCTTGGTCTTGGGGAGCAGGATCGAGTACAGTGATGTCTTGGAAATGGAAGATTCCCCTGACTCCTCGCTCCGGCAGTGCTGCAGCCCATATATAACCGTGGGCGAGCTCCCCCTCGCCGCCTCGCTTATCTCTGCCTCACATTCACAGGCTCCCCAGCCTGGAGTCTCTCTGGATGTTGGCCAAGCCAGTTGGGAATGCATGATAGCTGAGATATGGGATGGGGCGAGCCCGCCATGTCCTTGCATGCCGCAGTGAAGGTCTCCCTTCTCCTCCCTTTCCTGCCTGTTAGCCTTTTCTCTGGCATCGGGAACTAATCTTTCTAGTCTAGCCTCTCTGATCTTTGAAAGGAGGGAGACCCAGATTCCATGTTTGCAGGTGGCTGTGCTAGTAGTTATGGACATCCCTTAGAGAATGGTAGGGAGATTTGGGTGAGCAGAATTAGACCAAATGGCGTTTAGCTGCTAGCTGCCATTTTGACACCTCAGCCGTAAGGGCCTTGTGAGCTTAAAACCTTCCCTGCAAACCGCCCGCCCCTGCCTCCCCCAGTCCCCCAGGCTCACTTGGTTTTTATGACCAAGACTTTGGTTTTGCTTTAGCATCCTTCTGTTTTGCTTTTTGTCCTGGTAGCAGCAGAGATGAGAAAAGGAAAGGCCTCTGGAGAAGATTCTAGACGATGGGAGTAAGAGCTTCTGGGAAATTGGGTAAAGACTTCATGGGGTCATGTTGGTGTTCAAAAAGTTTTGGATTTTGGAGCATTTTGGATTTCGGATTTTCAAATTTGGGATGGTTAACCTCTACTGGGGATTAGGACTTCAACACAAATTTTTGGGGGGACACAGTTCAACCCATAACACTCCCCTTCCTTCTTAAAAAATGTGTGTGGTATGTGTATGTGTGTGTTGTTTTTTGTGTTGTTGTTGAAAAAGAAAAACCTATATATGGTAAAAAAATTCAAACACTGCAGAAGAGCAAATTGGGAGAGAAAAGTAAATCTAAGCTTCCCTCATCTCTGTTCCCACATCCTCAGACCCTGGTCTTCCAATACAGACTTGTCTATTTTGTTTTTTCCCTATATCTTTCTGGTGATGTTCTATGAACATAAAAATATACCTATCCTTTTGTTTTTTTCTCCCTTTAAATCGTTGTATTCCAAATGCCCCGTTTTGCATCTTGCTTTTTAAATTTAACAATATAACACAGAGATTACTCTATATCAGTAGGTATACATCTGTCCTATGTTTTTGTTTTTTTGAGACAGGGTCTTCCTGGCTTCAAGCAATCCTCCCACCTTGGCCTCCCAGAGTGCTAGGATTACAGGTGTGAGCCATGGCACCTGGCCCATCTGTTCTATTTTTAACAAACGTGTAGCATTTCATTGTGTGATTATACCATGATTTATTTAATTTCACCTCTCTCTTTTTTTTTTTAGAGACAGAGTCTCGCTCTGTTGCCTGGGCTAGAGTGCAGTAGCATCAGCATAGCTTACTACAACCTCAGACTCCCAGGCTTACATGATCCTCCTGCCTCAGCCTCCAGAGTAGCTGGGACTACAGACATGCTCCACCATGCCTGGCTAATTTTTTTTTTTTTTTTTGAGACAGAGTCTCACTGTGTTGCCTGAACTAGAGTGCCGTGGCATCATCCTAGCTCACAGCAACCTCAAACTCCTGGGCTCAAGCGAGCCTCCTGTCTCAGCCTCCCGAGTAGCTAGGACTATAGGCATGTGCCACCATGCCCGGCTAATTTTTTCTATATATTTTTAGTTGTCCGATTAATTTCTTTCTATTTTTAGTAGAGACGGGGTCTCACTTTTGCTCAGGCTGGTCTCGAACTCCTGACCTTGAGCAATCCACCCGCCTTGGCCTCCCAGGGTGCTAGGATTACAGGCGTGAGCCACCACGCCCGGCCCGGCTAATTTTTTCTAGTTTTAGTTGAGAGAGGGGTCTCGCTCTTGCTGAGGCTGGTCTCGAACTCCTGACCTCAGGTGATCTTCCCGCCTTGGCCTCCCAGAGTGATAGGGTTACAGGTGTGAGCCACTGTGCCCGGCCAATTTCACCTCTCTTGATGAAAATTTAGATGATTTCCAATCTTTGCTGCAATTGAAAAAAATTGTATATTATCTTTCTCTGGCCCTGAGTGTAAGTCATTTGCACATCTCACTCATTCCTAAGCTTCTTATATAGTGTATAAATTGTGTACATTTAAGAAATGTTTGTTAAGTTTGTTCTATGGACAATACTTGATATTTTATAATATTGATGTATTGATGTTTACTAAGCCCAATGATGTATCCTAGACTGTTTATTACTGCTGGAAACAGTCAGTAATGAAAATTTTTGCATATACATCTCAATTTTGATTGCTCATCTTTGTTTATTCCTTAGCATAGGTTTCTAGAAGTGGGTCGAATAATCTGAAAATTGTTAAAGCTCTGGACCTTATTGCTATATTGTATTTTAGAAATGTATCAATTTATATTTTTACCAGGAGAGTGTCCATTTCTCCCTGTAATATTAGCATTATCATTAAAACAAAAACTAGGCTGGGCACAGTGGCTCACGCCTGTAATCCTAGCACTCTGGGAGGCCGAGGCGGGAAGATTGTGTGAGCTCAGGAGTTCGAGACCAGCCTGAGCAAGAGCGAGACTCCGTCTCTACTAAAAAAATAGAAAGAAATTAGCCGGACAACTAAAAAAATATATATAGAAAATCAGCCAGGCATGGTGGCACATGTCTGTAGTCCCAGCTACTCAGGAGGCTGAGGCAGGAGGATTGCTTGAGCCCAGGAGTTTGAGGTTGCTGTGAGCTACGCTGATACCACGGCACTCTAGCCCAGGCAGTAGAGTGAGACTCTGTCTCAAAAAAAGAAAAAAAAAAAAAAACCTAAAAAAAAAATCACTAATTTGGTATATGAAATATGGCATTTCATTGTTTTAATTTTTTACTTGTTAATTGGCTATTCTTATTTCTTTTTTTGTGGCTTGTCTGTGTTCTTTGGTTATTTGTCTATTAAGATCTTAATGCTTTTTATTCAATTTGTATGGCATTTTATATATTAAGGAAATTGTCATATTTGTCATATATGTGGCAAAAATTTTTACCAGCTTGTGGTTTGACTTTTAAAAAGTTCTTTTAAAACCAACTTTGCCATGGTATAATTTATATTCAGTAAAATGCACTCGGTGTATAGTTCTATGAGTTTTGACAAATGCATATACCTATGTAACCATAACCACAACAGAATATTTTTATTTTCTCCAAAAGTTCCCTGTGCTTTTTTGCAGTCAACCAATCTCTGTCACTATAGATCATTCAGTTTTGCTGGTTCTAAAATTTCATATAAACAGCATTATACACTATGTACTCTGAAATCTAGCTTATTTCACTCAGCCTTTTAAAAAAAGTCTTATCCATGTTGCATATATTAGTAGCTTCTTTTTATCGCCAAGAGTATTCCATTACATGACTGTAACACAACTTTTTATCCATTACAGTTGATACGTATTTGGCTTATTTCAGTTTTTGGCTATTATGGATAAAGTTGCCATGAGCATCTGCATATGTTTCTCTCTCTTTTTAAAAATTTTGGACATAATTTTTTTTCCCCATTTCTTTTGGGTATATACTAGTGAAACTTCTCAAGTACATTTTTTTTTTTATAAGCAACTGCGACAATCTTTTCCAAAGTGGTTGCATCATTTTACATTCCCATCAGTAATGTATGAGCATTTTGGTTGCTATACATCCTCACCAGCAGTTGATATTATCAGTCTTTTTAACTTTAGCTATTTTAGTGGGTGTGAATAGTATCTTGTAGTTTTAGTTTGCATTTCCCTGATGACTACCGATGCTGGCGTATTTTCATGTGCTTTATTGGCTGCCTGTTTATCTTCTTTTGTGAAAGATCTGTTCAAATCTTTGCCCATTTTTTTCTCATTGTATTGTCTTATTACTTAGTTGCTAGGGTTCTTTATATAGGTGGATATAGACCCTTTGTTATATATGTATGTACCTATGTATATTATATGTACTGTGTATATGTATACACATATGTACCATATATATGTAGTATGGATATATGTGCTATGTATATATACATACTATGAAACCTTTCTCCCAGTCTGTGACTTGTCTGTTCATCTTCTTAACAGTGAATTTAAAAAAAAAAAAAGTGGTAAAATACATACAACATAAAAGATGCCATTTTAATCGTGTCGAATATACAATTTGGTGGCATTAATTACACTCATACTGTTGTGCAACCATTACCTCTATCTTTCAGTGTCTTTGAAGAGCAGAAATTTTTAATGTTGGTGACGTCCAAATGATGGTTTTCCTTTTATGGTTCTTGTTTTTTGTGTCCTAAGAATCTTTGCCTATACCAAGGTTATAAAGATTTTCCTCAAGTTTTCTTCTGAAAGTTTTATAATTTTAGCATTTCTTTCATTCTGTGATCCTTTTTGAGTTATTTTAGGTGTATGATGTGAAGTAAAGGTTGAGGTTTATTTACCTAAACATATGGATATCCAGTTAGAAGAAGCAAAAATAGGTAGATGTTAATGATCACTGATTTTATTCTCCTCTGATTAATTCCATTGCTATGTAGCTCAGAAATTCCAACCCCCATTCACCTATCTGATAGGTATTCACCTATATAATCTGGATTTTTAAAAAGGTAGTTATTTTTTTTTTTTTGAGACGGAGTCTCACTTTGTTGCCCTGGCTAGAGTGAGTGCCGTGGCATCAGCCTAACTCACAGCAACCTTAAACTCCTGGGCTCAAGTGATCCTCCTGCCTCAGCCTCCCGAGTAGCTGGGACTACAGGCATGCGCCACCATGCCCGGCTAATTTTTTCTATATATTTTTAGCTGTCTAATTAATTTCTTTCTATTTTTGGTAGACACGGGGTTTCACTCTTGCTCAGGCTGGTCTCGAACTCCTGAGCTCAAACAATCGTCCTGCCTCGGCCTCCCAGAGTGCTAGGATTACAGGCGTGAGCCACCGCATCCGGCCTAACAATCATTTGTTGAATTAAATGAATGAATAATAACTGCCACCAGTGTCAAGCATTGTGTTGAGTGCTTTCTATAACATCTAATTTAATCTCTCCTTGAGGGTAGGTATACTTACTATTTTACGAATGTGAAAAGTAAGGCTCAGGGTCTATGAGCTAGTGAATGACAGTGGGCTAGGTGGAAGATTACAAAGATTACAAAGAAGAATTATAAGTAGATCCTACAGTTACTCCGAGCTCACAGTCTACTAAGAGCTGAATAAATGCTTCAAGTAAATATAGAATCAGTTACATATTATTTATGCATGAGTATTGCAATGTTGGTATTCAGTTCAAAATGTCATGTGGTATTTTAATGCACTAATATGCCAATAAAATTAAGAAAAAGAAATTAGAGATATAAACATTATAAAAGGAGGAGATAAGAATATATCTACCTGCTGATCTTATACCTGGAAAACTCAAGAAAAATGAATGAAAAACTATTACAACAGAATTCAGCCAGGCAAGGTAGCTCATTCCTATAATCCCAGCACTTTGGGAGGGCTAAGCGAGAAGATCACTGGAGGCCAGGAGTTCAAGACCAGCCTAGGCAACACAGGAAGACCCCATCTCCACAAAAAAAGAAATTTTTTTTTTAATTAGCTGGGCATGGTGGCACACACCTGTAGTCCTAGCTACTTGGGAGGCTGAGGCAGGAGGATTGTTTGAGTCCAGGAATTCAAGGTTACATGGAGCTATAATTGTACCACTGCACTTCTGCCGGGGTGACAGAGCAGAGCAAGACCATCTCTAAAAACAAAACAAAACAAAAAAAACAGTTCAATATAGTAAGAAATAGCATTAATATATAGAAATCAGTCGTTTTCATATATATATATATATATATATATATACATACAACCACCAGTAAGAATTTCTGATTTATCAATTATACTTCACAACTCTGTAAACTAAAGTTAATAGCAGGCAACCTTACATTTCCTTTTAATAAACAGAATAACTCAAATATTTAAAGCTGTTAATAATGCTTACTTTATTATTCTACAAGTATTCTTATGCACATTTGTTATATATACAGGTTTTTCCTTTAGAAATGACACTGAATTGACTTTTATGCCTATTGCTTATTTACCTAACATTTGTACTTACATAAAATATTTTGTCAAATGTGATAAATGGCTCATAGTATCTCTATTACATGTATGTGATTTGTACTTGAAGGTGAAGATAGGGTTATTTTAAGCACTGTATTTTAGTTTTGTTTTTTTTTTTTTTTTGAGTAGCAAAATGCGGTTTATTTTGAGCATCTTGGTGCAGATGAGGCGGATGGCCAAAAAAAGTGTCCACCAGCATTGTATTTTAAATAATGAAATTTTTCATTTTATTTTTTCAGAATATGGAAATCTTGAATATTTAGAGTGTCTAGAAGTTATGAGTATGTTTTACTTCTTTCATTTCAAACTGTGGCTCTATATATTTTGTACATCTTACAGTTTTTGGTTTCATGTGTATCATAATTCTAGATATCAAGAAAAACTCAGAAGTCACTTCAGATTCTATCAGTTGAGAAAGTACAAAATGACCTTGGCTCTAGTCCTCTACTATAAATTAGAGTACAGTAACTATCACACAGTGCTACTGTTATCGATTATTTTAAGTCTTATTTTTCCAGCCTCCTACTGAAGAACTGAAGTTTCAGAGCAAGGCATCAAAGAAAAGAAGCTAGATATGAGAATGGGAACTGCTGTGGAGAGAGGCAGAAGGTAGGATATAGTTATTTAGGCAAGATACTTTGAAAAAAAAAAATCCCCATTAGCTACCTTAGCATAAGGTCCAAAAATCTTTAAGAATGGTCTACAAGGTTCTGCCCATTATCCCTCTAGCCTCATTTCAAATCACTCTAAGCCCCAGGCATAATGGCCTCTCAGTAACTCTAAAAAAACAAAGATTTACAGAATTACCTGGGTAGGATTTTTAAAATATATATTCCCCAGACCTAGTAAATCAGAATCTCTGGAGGACGGGACCTAGAATCTGTTTTGTTTCCAAAGAACCAGGATATATGAAGAACGTTCTACAGAGAGTCTTCTCTGACTCCTCAGACTGGATACATCTATTTTAAGTCTCCATAGCACTCATCGCACTTGTTATAATTTGCTCACTACTTAACTTCCTGCTGCATGGTAAATTCTTTCACAGTAAGGACCATGTCTGTGCTCTTTACAGTTTCCCCTTCCAGAATCACTCTCTACCTTTCATCAAAGCCCCAGGAGACCAAATCAACGGGTTCTCATACTTTGTCGTCTTCTTGAGTTCGGTCAATAGGAGGCACAAGTGGGATGAATCAAGGTTTTTATTCCTCTGGCTCTCAGACCGCAAACTTCCTATGTTCCTCTCCTGAAAGCCACAGATCCTATCAGGCAGCCCACTCTTAAAACTACTGCTTAGGGGCCTGATACCTATTTTCCTCTTCTTGCCCTTCAGGCATAAGTATTATAATTAATAACTCCCTACTGTTACTAGACCCAATAATACACCATCCACCACTGTTAGCTCCACCTGGACCACATCTTTATAAAAAGTCTATTAAACTCTCCTCAATTAACCCCTCAGTGTGCTATTTCCTACCAAGTTTCTGACTAGGTACCATGTCTGTTCAAATACAACTCAACTCAAATTAAGACATCCTACATAGTATGGCAATTTCTACAAGGCAGTTAGGAATGTATACCCAGTGCTAGGCACAGTACTTCCTACAAAATAAGTATTCTATTAAACAAATGTTTGTTGAATACATAAATGATCCCTAATAGAGGGTTAAGAAATCCCTGGGTAGAGCTGGACACGGTGACTCACACCCATAATCCCAGCACTTTGAGAGGCTGAGGCAGTAGAATCACTTGAGGCCAGGAGTATGAGATCAGCCTGGGCAACACAGTGAAACCCCATCTCTACAAAAAATTTTAAAAATTAGCCAGACGTGGTAGTACACACCTGTAGTCCCAACTACTTAAGAGACTGAGGCAGGAAGATCACCTCAGCCCAAAAGTTGGAGGCTGTGGCGATCGTGCCATGGCATTCCAGCCTGGGCAGCAGAGCGATACCCTCTCTCTTAAAAAACAAAAACAAAAAAAAGATGAAGAAAAAAAAAGAAAGAGAGAAAGAAAAAGGAAAGAAGGAAAGGAAGGGAGAGAAGGGAAGGAGGGATGGATCACTGGGTAAATTAGATCCATTAGAGGCACTAAAAAGTTTTAGAGTCACACAAATCCAGGTTTGAATTTAGCTTTGCATACAAAAGTTAATCTTTCTTAGTTTCATCTTTTTTAAAATGGGAATACCACTACTACCTCACAGAGTTGGCATGAAAGCAAAATACGAAAGAACGTCTTAGAAGAGTGTCTGACACACAGATAATGTCCCAAAGTGTAAGCTCCTCTCTCAGCCAAATTCAACTCTTTCAAAAACATTTCTGGCCAGAATTACATAAAATGGCTCAAAATCACTTGTTAATTACTTAACACTTTCCTTTAAAACGACTTATAAAGATAACACAATGACATAATTTTAAAAGAGATAAGAAGAATGAAAATAAAAAAAGAGGCCAGGCATGGAGGCTCATGCCTGTACTCCCAGTACTTTGGGAGGCTGAGGCACAAGGATTGCTTGAAGCCAGGAATGCAAGACCAGCCTGGGCAACAAGTGAAACTCCATCTCTACAACAAATAAAAAAACTGGCCAAGCATAGTAGCTCACACTTGTAGTCCCAGCTACTTGGGAGGCTGAGACAGGAGGACTGCTTGAGCCCAGGCATTCAAGGTTGCAGTGAACTGTGATCATGCCACTGTACTCCAGGCTTGGCAACAGAGCAAGACCTTACCTCTTAAAATAACATAACATAACATAAAATAAAATAAGCTGATAAGCTCAAGGAGAAATATCAAATACAAATCTTCTTAACATCACAATTATATTTCTTATACAGGACCACTACCATCAATATTAGCTTTTATTTACATTTTACTAGTACATACTACCACAGATATTTAATGTTAACATTCATATTTAAAACTGAGGTAAATAGACATTTTTCCAAAAAGATACATAAATAGACAATAAGCACACAAAAAGATGTTCTACATCATTCGTCATCAGGTAAATGCAAATCAAAACCACAATAAGGGCCAGGCGTGGTGGCTCACACCTGTAATCCTAGCACTCTGGGAGGCCAAGGCGCAGTGATCATTTGAGCTCAGGAGTTCGAGATCAGCCTGAGAAAGAGTGAGATCCCATTTCTACTAAAAAAATAGAAAGAAATTAGCTGGACAACTAAAAATATATATATAAAAGATTAGTCGGGCATGGTGGCGCAGGCCTATAGTCCCAGCTACTCGGGAGGCTGAGGCAGTAGGATTGCTTGAGCCCGGGAGTTTGAGGTTGCTGTGAGCTAGGCTGACGCCATGGCACTCTAGCCCGGGCAACAGAGTGAGATTTCTGCCTCAAAAAAAAAAAAAAAAAAAAAGCCCACAATGAGATATCACTTTATATCAACTATGGATGGCAATAATCAAAA
This sequence comes from Avahi laniger, assembly GCA_963575035.1. NCBI lineage: Eukaryota > Metazoa > Chordata > Mammalia > Primates > Indriidae > Avahi > Avahi laniger. The sequence goes on along the minus strand of CAUYSK010051529.1, from coordinate 24,640 downwards.
ATTCAGATGATATCAATTGTTGACAACAATGTATAGAAATTAGGATCTTCATACATTGTTGATGGGAATATAATATGCAAAACAGTCTGAAAGTTCCTAAAACAGTTAAACAGTTTACAACTCAACAATTCTACTCTTAAATATATACTCAAGAGAAATAAAAACATATCCACACAAAAATTTTTCCATAAATGTTTATAGCAGCACTATTCATAATAACCAAAAATGTAAACAACCGAAATGTCTATCAACTGATGAACAGATTAATAAAATGTGGTATTTGCATAAATGGCTTATTCAGTAATAAAAAAGAATGAAGTACTGATATATGTTATAACACAGATGAACCTTGAAAACATTATGTTAATTGAAACATGCCAGTCATTAATAACCACACTGTATGATATCATTTATATGAAATGTCTAGAACAGGTAAATCTATAGTAATAGGAAGATTAGTAGTTTCCCAAGACTTGAGTTGGGGGGAAGGGGGAAATAGGGAGTGACTCCTAATGGGTGCTGGCTTTCCTTCTGGGGTCATAAAGTCACCGAAAATAGATCAGTGGTTGAGGGAAATGGTGGGGGGGTTATTGTGGTAAAATACACATAATATAAAATTTACCATCTTAACCTTTTTTTTTTTTTTAGAGATGGGGTCTTGCTATGTTGCCCAGGCTGAAGTGCAGCACCTATTCACAGGCACAATTATTGTGCACTACAGCCTCAAACTCCTGGCCTCAAGTGATTCTCCTGCCTTAGCCTCCCGAGTAGCAGGCACTACAGGCGTGCCACTGCACCCAGCTCTCCCATTTCTAAGTGTTCAATTCTGTGATACTAAGTATATTCACACTGTCATACAACCATCACCACTATCTATCTCTAGAATTCTTTTCATTTTGCAAAACTGAAACTCTACCCCCACTAAACAATAACTCCCTATTCCTCCCTCCACCAGCCCCTGGGAACCACCATTCAACTTTCTTCTCTTTGATTTTAACTATTCAAAGTACCTCATGTAAGTGGAATCACACAGTATTTGTCTTTTTGTGGCTGGCTAATTTCACTTAGCATAACGTCCTCAAGGTTCATCTGTGTTTTGCAGCTTAAGTCTGAATTTCCTTCCTTTTTAAGGCTGAATAATATTTTGTGTATGTATATGCCACATTTTGTTTATCCATTTATCTGTTGGTGGACATTTGGGTTGCTTCTACCTTCTGGCTATTGTAAATAATGCTGCCATGAATGTGAGTGTACAAATAGCTCTTTGAGACGCTGCATTCAATTCTTTTGGGTCTATACTCAAAAGTGGAATTGTTAGATTATATGTTTAATTTTTTGAGGAACCACCATGTTTATGTTTTGAGGAACCATACTGTTTTCCACAGTGCTATATCATTTTACATTCCTACCAAAAGAGCACAGGGGTTCCGATTTCTTCACATTCTCACCAACACTAGTTATTTTCTGTTGTTTTCATAGTAGCCATCCTACTGGGTATGAGGTGGGCTACAGAGGATTTTTAAAGTAGTGATACTATTTTAGAAGATGTTGGATACATGACATTACACATTTGTCAAAACTTACAGAACTTAATAGCACAAAGAATGAATCTTACTGTATGCAATTTTTTAAAAATCCTCAGGAAGTCAGAGGATCCCAGGAAGGATTGCAGACTGTGACAAGAGAATCTATTTTACAAAAGTATGAAACAAACTCACTGAAAGGGATGGGAGGAAAGGTAAGTTCCTAAGTAACTTTGGAAATGAGTCTAAAACCAAATGAAAAAGGAACTGCACATAATCACTGTAGTCTAGTTGATAAAGCTCTTTCCTATAGGAATATGAGTTAACAACTCTGATACTGTTATACATATATACTGAAAATGAACAACTAAGTAAATGGTGACTAGAGAATATTGTTGGAGTAGGAATTTACAGATAAACAAGGGGGAAGGCTAGAAGGATATATGTGGTAATATATTAAACATGGAGACATTAGTAAGAACTCAGGTTTAATTTAATATAGATATAGATGGTTACATATAGAAATATTTATAAATATGTATACAGATGGTCCCCAACTTACAATGGTTCAACTCACAATTTTTCAACTTAACTTCATAGTAAGTCAAGGAGCATCTTTTAAACAGGTTAGTATATAAACATATAGTTTTTTGTTAAGTTAAGAAGGCCTAACAGAAATAACACTACAGTAGCAACAAGGACACTTACCAAGCACCCAGATCTTGGTTTCCAAGACCATTATCCAATAAAATAAACCAGGGCTCTTTAGAGAAATGGCTTATTCTAGGACTGGGGCAGGAAATACGTAAGATGAGCCTGGAGCATCTCATAGTACCAGGAAGTAAAGAAATGTTTTAAAAAAAAAAAAAAAAAACCTCATTGATGGCAGTGTGTTAAAAGTGCGCAAGGGCCAACTGAAAGAGCTCAAATGGCCAAAGCTGAAACAATCTGAGCAATGAAACTAATGAAGTAGCATCAGATTATAACCCAAAGTACAAAATAAGTATCCTTGAGTTCATACTGATATAAACAAATGACTGAATAAATCAATAAATGAGGGAAAGGAAACAAGTCTCCCGTGCAGAAGAATTCCAAATAAATTATGTGGGTAACTCCATCTTAAAGGAGGGGAACATGACTACTCTCCTTCAGTGTGAGATGCACGCAGTGACTTCCTTCCAGAGAGTACAGTATGGAAAGAGGAGGAATAAAGAATACAACTGAAAAATCTGACAAACACTACTTTAGCCAGGTGACCAAGATCAATATCAACAGTCATAAATCCTGTTAATAATATATACCCTTGAAATGATGTGATGAAAATGGCACATGGTCTTCCTCCCCAAAATCCATAACCCCAGTCTGATCATGAGAAAAACACTGTACACATTCAAGGAGGGGCATCATACAATATACCTGACCAGTACTCCTCAAAACCTCAAGGTCATCAAAAACAAGGAAAGTTTGAGAAAAAGGCCCTTCCAAGAACCTAAGGAGACACAACAACTAAATGTAATATGGAGGACTGGCATGGTGGCTCACGCCTGTAATCCTAGCACTCTGGGAGGCCAAGGCGAGGGGATCGTTTGAGCTCAGGAGTTTGAGACCAGCCTGAGCAAGAGTGAGACCTCGTTTCTATCAAAAATAGAAAAAATTAACCAGGTGTGGGGGCACACACCTGTAGTCCCAGCTACTCAGGAGGCTGAGGCAGGAGGATCATTTGAGCCCCGGAGTTTGAAGTTGCAGTGAGCCACTGCACTCTACTTAGGGCAACAGAGTGAGTGAGACTCTGCCTCAAAAAAAAAAAAAAAGCTAGTATGGATCAGAAAAGGGGCATTAGGTAATAACTAAGGAAATCTGAATAAACTTTGACCTTTGGTTAATAATAATATATCAATATTGGGTCATTAATTACAATGAATGTACCATACAAATGTAAAACATTAATAATAGGAGAAAAGTGGGGTGGGAGTAACATGGGAACTCTATTAACTCTGTACGATCTGCTCAATTCCTATGTAAATCTAAAACTATTCTAAAAAATAAAGTGTATCGGTTTAAAAAAAAAAAAAAAAAGCAAGTACCAGTAACCCCAGGCTAATAGCCTCTTACTTTCTGTAGACAAATTTATAGCTTGGTACTGTATCTAGGTTACTAAGGGACCCAGGTTATATACAGGAGATCTTTCTTGTTTCTAACACCCAGGGAAACTTTGTATTCACAAAATAAACTTCTGGACTTTTGTTTCAGGATTCTTTCCTCAGTCCCTGAAGTGCCTTCTCATCTATCTCAGGTCAGGTCAAGTCCACCATATGATGCCCATCAATTCTGGATACTTGCTCAAAACACCCATTCGTTCTGGCAGGTGATGGCATAATGTGGCAAGCAAGAAGTGGCCCATAGATTCCAGCTAAGACATACAAGCCCTTTACCAACAGGCCTCTTAAAATGATGGTGGGCTACGTGAGGACCCTGAACACCTCATCTCCTCTTAAAATGTCTGCTCTGTCACCTATCTTAGTCTTTTCTTAACTCCCATATTATTATCCAACTATCCACATACATGTTTTCTCTCTACAAAGCCATCACAAAGCCCCTTCTCTCTTTCTAATAGAATCCTAATTTTGTTCAGGCAGCAATGCACCCAGCTCTAGACAGTGAGACGGAAGAGGAAGTTTGTTGTGGGGTTCTAGGAAAGTTTTTGCATTCCTGATAAAGAGGCAGACATAGTTGATATTGTTCTCCCTCCCCCTATCTTTTTTCTCTTTTTTTTACCTTAAATATGGACATGATGGTAAGAGCTACAATCACCACCTTGCAAAACTGAGGAAAAGTCTGAAACAACTGCACAAATGCTGACTCTGACAGTGTTGTACTCATGAATCAATGCCAGTGATAGTCTACCTCCAAATTTTTTGTTATATAAGACAAACGACCAGTATTTGTATTAGCACCTATTACAAAAAAAGGAAAGAAAGAAAAAGAAAAATCAAGTTGTGGCTCCCAACACCACAAAGGGCAACAGTACAGTGACCTCAATATCTTGTTTTTTACTTCAGAAAGACTGTGCATAACTTCTGGGCTTTCACAATAGGATTGGAAAAAAAAGAAGGGACTCTGAATACCCCCAGGGTGAACTAACAAGCAAAATCCCTAAGAAGTATCAAAAACATCAAATAGTCCAAACTCTAAACATACTGGTATGGCATATCAGAGCTCAGTATGCCCTAATTTTGATAGACATCTGTTCAGGGTCCTGAGATCACAAAATATTTAAGGAAAGCCTCTAACATGAAAGACAGAAACCAAAACCGACAAAGAAAAAAAGCAACTTAGAGGTTATAGATATTATGCAAGAGTAAGAAAACTAAACATAACAAAACAAAAACTTTTCTTTTTTTATTTTTGACAAGTAAAAATTGTATATATTTATGTTGTACATCTACTCTTAGCAATTTTCAAACATACAATATATTAACTGTCATCACCATAATGTACAATAGATCTTGAACTTATTCTTCCCACATAACTGAAATTTTGTGTCCTTTGACAAACATCTCCCCACTCGCTTCACCCCCTAGCCTCTGGGAACTACCATTTTACTCTCTGTTTCTACAAATTCAACTTTTCTTTACTTCATACTAGATTAAGTGAGATCATGTGATATTTGTCTTGCTGTGCCTGGCTAATTTCACTTAACATGATTTCACGAAGACACGATTTTTCTTTTTAAAGGCTGAATAGTATTCCATTGTGTGTATATACCGTATTTTATGTATTCGCCCATTGATGGACATTTGGCTTAATTCCTTAGTCCATTTGTGTTGCTATAACAAAATACCTGAGACTGGGTAATTTGTAAAGAACAGAAATTTATTTGCCTTAGTTATGGAGACTGAGAAGTCCAAAATCAAGTTGCCAGGAGAACTGATGTCTAGTGAGGCTGCTCTCTGCTTCCAAGATGGTACCCTGCTGCTGTGTCCTCACATGGCAACAGAGCAAAAAGGGACAGAAAGGGCAAACCCTCTCCCTCAAGCCCTTTTATAAGGGCTCTAATCCCACTCATGAAGGCGGAGCCCTCATGACCTAATGACTTCCTAAAGCCACCACCTCTTAATACAGATTGAGCATTCCAAATCTAAAAATCTGAAATGCTCCAAAATCCAAAAATTTTTGAGCATCAACATGATGCTCAGAGGAGGATTTCAGATTTCCAGATTTGGGATGCTCAACCCAAAAGTATAATGCAAATATTCCAAAATCCAGAAAAATCTGAAATCTGAAACATTTCCAGTCCAAAACATTTCAGATAAGAGATACTCAACTTGTTCACTGGGGATTAAATTTTAACATGAATTTTGGAGGGAACACAAATATTCAAACCACAGCAGTTCCAAATCTTAGTTATTAGAAGTAATGTTGCAATGAAAGTGGGAGTGTAGTTCTCTCTTCAATATAATGATTTAATATCCTTTGGATATATGCTCAGCAGTGGGATTGCTAAATCATATGGCAGTTCTATTTTTAATTTTCTAAGGAAACTCTATGCTGTTTTCCATAATGGCTGTACTATATTAATTTACATTCTCACCAACAGTGTACATGAGTTCCCTTTTCTTCACATTCTCACCAACATTTATCCTTCATCTTTTTTATAATAGCCATTCTAACAAGAGGTGATACATCACTATGGTTTTAATTTGCATTTCCCTGATGATTAGTGATGTTGACCATTTTTTCATATACTTGTTAGCTGTTAGTATGTTCTTTTGAGAAACCTATAATCGGGTAGTCAGGTTCTTTGCCCATTTTCTAATCAGGTTGTTTTCGTCCTATTGAGTTGTATGAACTCTTTATATATTTCAGTTATTAATCCCTTATCAGATATACAGTTTGCAAATACAGGAGTTCTCCCTAATCTGTGGGGATACATTCCAAGACCCTCAGCGCATGCCTAAAATCTCGGATAGTACCGAACCCTATACAGGTATACACTATGTTTTTTCCTATACGTACCTATTACAAAGTTTAATTTCTAAATTAGGCACAGTAAGAGATTAAAAATAATAAAATAGAACAATTATAACAATAATAAACAGTAATAAAATTTATGTGAACGTCTACTTCTGGAATTTTCCATTTAATATTTTTGGATTGTAGTTGACCACAGAAAGTAAAACCAAAAATATGGGGGGACTACTTGACAGTCTCCCATTCTATAAGTTGTCTCTTCAGTCTTGTTGATTGTTTCCTTTGCTATACGAAAGCTTTTTCATTTGATATAATCCCATCTGCCTATTCTGTTTTTGTTGCCTGTGCTTCGGCGGTCACATCTTTGCCCAAAGACATGGAACTTTTCCCCTGTTTATAACATAGTTTGGATGTCTGTCCCCTGCCAATCTCATGTAGTACAGTTTGGATGTCTGTTCCCTCTAAATCTCATGTTGAAACTTGATCCCCAATATTGGAGGTGGGAGGTGTTTGGGTCATGGGAGCAAATCCCTCATGAATAAGTATTCATGGTAGCCTCCCCCTACCCGACCCCAGGTAATGAGTGAGTTCGCACTCTATTAGTTCACATGAGAGCTAGCTCTTTAAAAGAGTCTGGCTCCTCTCCTCTCTCTCTTGCTCTTTCTCTTGCCATGTGACATACCTTCTTCTCTTTCACCTTCCACCTTGACTGGAAGCTCCCTAAAGCCCTCACAAGAAGCAGATGCTGGCACCATGCTTCTTGTACAGCCTGCAGAACTGTGAGCCAAATAAACCTCTTTTCTTTATCAATTACCCAGCCTCAGGTATTCCTTTATAGCAACATAAAACAGACAAACACAGTTTTCTTCAAGTATTTTTACAGTTTCAGAGCTTATGTTTAAGTCTTTAATCCATTTTAAATTGATTTTTGTCTATGGTGTGTTTTTTAATATTTTCAATCCATGGTTAGTTGAATCCATAGATGTTGAACTTGCTGATAGGGCCTACTATATTAAGTCACAGATAAGGGAGGAAAAGAACAGTGTAAATGAATTGCAGTAATAATATATATTTAAAAATAGAACTGAATTTAGAATCAATAACATATCCTTTAAGGAACCAAAATTCTTCAAATATTCTTGCAGGAGTGAAAAAATTGATACAACTTTTATCTTCTAAAACCCAGAGGTATTCCTCTACTGCCACCAAAGGATTCAGACACAAGAATCCTTCTACTAACACAAACTAAGATTTCCTTTTGTGGATTTTTAAAAGAGTCTGAAAATTGAGTTAATTATATACTAATGTATAACTACATACATATACACACACCCCAGAATGAATCAAGAATTCAGCCAGACCAACCTCTTTGCCTGGTCCCAATCTACCCTTCCCCTGATCACTACTTTCAGGCATCGTACAGTCAAATTCAAGTCAAACCTAATCACCATATTCATGTCAGTCCAGCAAACATTTATTGAAAACCCTACCAGTGTCAGACTCTATGCTAGGCAGTGTGGTGATAACAGAGGATACAGCAATGAATCAGACAATGAGCAGCAATGAATAACACATGATTTCTGCCCTTTAGGAACTTCTCAGGAATCCCCACATGCATAACCTTCCTTATTCCAAAACCTAGGTCAAATAACACAGCCTTCCTAAAGCTTTCCCTACAATGTCTAGAGTAAAATATAATTTTTCACAGCTCGGAAGTCCACGTATTACTTTCTACTTGTTTTAGGGTTACTTCTGAAGTCTTACTTCCCTACCTGAGCTACTTGAGGCTCATGCTGACATCTAATTGATTCTTTTGGTATGCCCCACAGTGCCTAGGCCATAATGGCATAAAATAAACATGTGTGGAATGAACAAGCATCAATCTTTCTTTTTACATCTTTTTGGTTTGTCATATACATGTGGCCTGAACTGAAATATAGAACAGCTTTTTCGTTCTATAAAATAAAACCTTTCTATAAACTTTCCTACCAGTTTTTAATATGCTGTATGATTATGTTCCCCCAAACAGAATTTTTTTTAGCTATTGAGCTGAAAATTTTAATAGATTATTAAATAACACTTGCTGGTATACACAGAAGGTACTCAGTAATTATAAACCATTACTCCTCTTACTGTATTTTCTGTCTACAAACAGGCTGATAAATAGGAAAAATAGAGTAGGGGGTTTTGTCTTTTTTTTAAGTTTCCAGCCAAACTCATATTTTATAGATTGGGAGAAGGAGAGAGAGTATTTTAAGAAAAATGCAGGGAAGGGGAGTGGAAATGAATGGAGTAGGAGTAGCAATGCTGACTGAGGCAGCTCTCCAGCCTCCATCTCATCAAGTCAGTATGGAATGGTGACATAAAGAGGCGTCTTGATAACTCTCACCCTCCTTAGCAATTAGCAGTAACATCTGTAATACAATGTTGAACATGACAGTTTCTCCCAACAAAAGGGAATGTAAGATATAATATTCATACCATGACAATTTTCCTAAAATTTGAATGTACAAGAAGTAACTATAAGGTGGTAGTCCCATAAGAAAGACAATATACAGAATGTGTAGTCTGGAGGGAGGAGGTTGACAAGAACCGGTCAACAGAGGGCATTCTGGACACTGGTATCAATGTAGGCAAGTATTTTGGAGTTCGAAAAGTATTATAACCTCAAAGTGATTCTGCATTTTGTCAGCACAGGGCCAATATTATAAACCTTCATAAATCTCACCAAATATAACACAGTGCTTCCTGTATAATAAACATGCAATAATTGCTGTATTTTTTTAAACAAAACTGAATTCCTACAGCAGTTTTGTGGCCTTTGGAAAAGTAACACAGTTCACATTAAAGTTTTGTCAACCTCCTCTAAACAAGTACCCTCTCAAAAAATGTGAAGTAAAACCAAAGTCACTATCACAGATATGATCTAACCAGTAGACTACAATGGGACCCAATGCCTTTGTTCCAGACAAGTCTATCAACGTAGCCTGAGATTTCACCAATTATTTTGGCAGTCACATCCAGGCTATTAAGCAAGTAAATTCACAAGAACTACCTTTAAGGTCATTTCTCCTCAACCTGTAAAAATGTTTAAAACCCAAGTACTAAAATTTTTTAACTTTATCATTTTTGTTTCAGCTTGTTTAGACTTTCCTGAACTGTTATCTAGATCATCTAATCTGTAATCACCTACAAAGGCCTCCAGAAACCTGAAGACTTCCTCCAGGATACACATACTAAATCAGTAATCAATACTCTGGGTAATGCTATTAATTCAATTGGGCAAAAGATGCATGATCACCTACAGGCATTGTTTTGGTTAGTGAAAACAAAACCAAGATTAATCTAGCCCCTACACTCAAGGACAGTCCAGTATACGTACAATGTTAAGTGTAAGGGCTATATAAAGTGTTAAAAGGACAAAAATAACAAAGCATTAAAGGGTTAACACTGAAGGTGTTGCATAAAGAATCCACCTAATCTACCACTCGACCCACATTTTTCAATTTCTTCCAAAAAGACATCGTAAGCTTTGTCAAATGCCTTTGCCTAATAATATGATGAAAATAACGAAAGGCTTTTAAATTATTCACTCTAAAAACTAAGGGCCAAAGATTACACAGATCAGGAAATTAAGGCATAAAAAAAGGTTTATATGTCCCTATAAATTAAGTCAGATATTTCAATCTGTCTTCTAACTCCCACAATAGTGTCACATTTCCCTTGGTAGCAAATTTTTCAGTAAATCACATGTGATATACTCAGTCATATATTATTTTTTATATCTATACACATACAACCCATACACAGGTTGTTTTTTTTTTTCTGAACTGGGTCCTCAAAAAGCTAAAAAGCTATCTCTTAATAAGTAAAACTTACTGACTAATCACAGGATTTCTTCAATCTCTAATTTTCTTATTTGTAAAAAGAGCTAATAATTACAAAATCTGTCCTTTGAGAAATCATTAATTCATATTTGGCTCTCTCTCTGATCCAACTGTCTTACTATGTAATAAAGAAATCCAGCCTGAGCACTAGGGAGACCCCGTCTCTACAAAAAAATAGAAAAATTGTTAGGGCATGGTGGCACACGCCTATAGTCCCAGCTACTTGGGAGGCTGAGGAAGGAGGATAGCTTGAGGTCATGAGTTTGAGGTTGCAGTGAGCTAGGATGCCAGTGCACTCTAGTCCCAACAACAGAGCAAGACCCTGTCTCAAAAAAAACAAAAAAAGAGAAATCAATACAATAAGCAATGTCTAAGATCCTACCATATAATTACCTTGCATCCTGAAGAAATGAAGACAATGTCATCTCTCTTTGGTATTACCCAAAACACAGAATGCAGAACTGTGATTCTAGAATATATTCACCTTACTTAAATATTGGGAACACTGGAAATCCCTTTATCACAGCTCAAATTCATTATCAATTAATTCATATCCCCTCACAACTGCACAACGAAAGTCTGACACAACCCACTTAGCCTGTCACTATCAGTTCTGCCCCCCAATGTCATATTAGAGTAGTTCTACTGAATTCTTTTATTCTCAAATTTAACGTAAGACTTAAAAAGCATTAAAATAGCAATAAAAATTCCAACAATTGTTATAAGAAACAGATATAAGTCTGAGTGCTTAACTACATATCATTTTTTTTGTAATAACATATTCTCAATAATTACACCTTTGGGACAGTAATGTGATCCTAAACATGAAATATGAGAACTGATTTCTAAAATAAAAATTTCAACAGAATTTTCCCACTCTCAAATACCTCAATGGCAAGAGCACAGTATAGATGTTTGTATTATATTACAATCCACTGGAAGTACAATATCCTTATTCAAAACTGAAAACAGTAAAAACAGGCAGTCTAATTAAATTTTTCCAAGGTTTCTTCCAGTGCCAACAATAGTCCTCTACACCAAATTCTACTTATCTAAGGTTTAAACATCAAGCTGATATTAGTTGATTCTACATTATTTAGTTTCTAACAAATGGTTCCCTCAAACCCCTAAAAATCTTAAAATATGGAGATATATTAAATGTTAAGAGAAAAACTAAAAATCTTTTTTCAGAATTTCCAAAGGATATAAAACAATTTTTAATTAGAATAGAAATTCCCATCTCTTCTACAGTTTACCTTTTTAAATTGCTGAGAAACTATTTAAATGCTGAAAATAAATAACCAAATTACAAGAGACAGAGGAAGACTGGAATAGTTTCTGAATGTAGTACTATAATCTTAAATTTTTTAAAAAAAATTTAAAGATCACATTTTAATCATCACTAAAATATTTCATTTTTAAAATATTTTCTATAGTGTGACACAAAGTGATTTTTTTAATCTAAATTAAGAGTTAAATCTAAACAATATTCCTCCACTGTTTTCCTATGTATACTTTTCAAAAGCATTCTGCTTACATTTTCCCTACGTCCGAAACATGGGTCATTTAAGTAGGTAAAATTAAATATTCTGTAATTATAAAAATGGAAAATAAAACTATACCAATTTCCTTTCAGTGATAACACACTACAATCAATTATAGAACGTACAAAGCCAATAATGCCTGAGAACCTAATCAATGTAAAAGGATTAAATTTTACGTAATTCATTTGCTATATAATCCTCCTCAATATAAGAACAATTAATGTTATCTAAGAAACGGAATGGAGAGGCTTCTAAGGTATTCTCTCTTGGGTGGTGTGTTTACAGACGGATAAGCACTTGTCCAGAACGTCGCAAGAGAGATTCCCGGGCTGGCTAAGGAGGTGTACCTCTAGATGAACTCTAAAGTCTTTCAGTTTTAAGATTCCCAATCTGTGAATAAGGTATAAAAAATAAGAACATTTTGCCCTTCAATTAACCAATCTGCATTCACTCCCACTCGAATCATTCACATACATCCTCAAAAGTTATTTCTCCCTTTTCTCTGCAGTGATTTCACGAGATTCTCACAAACAAAAGGCACGGAAAATATGCACAGGTGGAATAAAAAGGGGAGTGGCTCAGGCCCGGCTGCTCTCGGGACAGCGCCCCCACGCCCCCTGTTACCACCGCCGCACCTGAGAAATCACTGCCCTCCACACCTCCACCATTCCGTATCTGCACTCGGAGCTAATTCTCCGACCTATTACACTCCACCTGCACCTTGGCCAGACTCTGGGCATTGCCTAGAGCCTCCGGCACCAAAGAAAGGCAAGGAGGCAAGAAAAGGAAAGAGAACGAGCGAGAATAAAGAACGGAGGGGGCAGTAAAGCAATCAGAAAATCGTACGCTCCTTTGGCAAAATTATTACAGCTTTCCCATCGATCAGTTTAATTCAGGTCCCAAAAGCCAACCCACCAGCCCAAAGGCTGCAGCTGGGGGTGGCCAAGCCGGAGTCCCCCGAAGCTCTGCCCGTCCTGAGCACAGGCAGGGAGAGGGAAATGGGCGTGTGGGCTGGGCCTGGCCCGAGGCCGGGCTCCGAACAAAGCCGCCCGGCTCCCCCTACCTGGGGCGAAGGCGGCGGGTGGCGCCTCCCGGCGACGCCCTAGCCTAGCCGACCGGCGCCCGGACGCGGGGGGTCACAGCCCGCCCCTCCTCGCCCGCAAACTGCGCCCCTTCGGGACAATGGGCCCCCTCCCCCGCCTCGGGGCGGGGAGATACAAAGGGAGAGAAGCGCGGCCCGGCGTGAAGCCAGGCGTCCGGAAAGTGAAGGCGGAGGAGGGAGAAGGAACGCGAAAGGATTGTGACCGACGCGGGCGCCTGCAGGTCGCTCCCCCGGCTGTCCAAGACGCTACCCGAGCCCCACCGCGGCGACCGAGGCGGGAGCGCGGACAAGCGGCCCCCTCGCGAGGAGGGAAGAGGGTCTCCACACAAAGAGGAGGCACCCTCCGCCAGCGCTGGGGCGAGAACGGCAGTCAGCTGCGCCCGCCCAGCCCGCGCCTCTCAGGGGCCGGGGTTCGCGCGGGGCGCCCCACTCACCCACAGCTCTGTGCCCCAGCTCATGGCGGAACTTGAGGCGACTCGGGCCGTCGGCACCGCCGTCAGTCTGTCCGGCCTCGCACTGGCTGGCCGGCGGGCTCGCGGCTCAGCGACTCTGCCTCGAAAGGTGCCGCCACCGCCAGGATCCCCAGTGAGTGAGAAAGACTCGACTGGAGAAGGCGCCGCTGCCGCCGCGTCCCCGCCTCCCGGAGCCGGGAGGGAGGGGGCCGGGGCCGAGGGGAGGCGGTACGGGGAGAGGGGAGGGGGCGGGGCGCGGTGCACCCTGGGATCGGGGCGGACCCGCACTCTCCTGGCCGCGGCCGGCAGGGTGCCCTAGCGAGTGGGTATCCCACACCCACTGGCCCCCTCTCACGGGCCAGGTTTTCTCTCGCCTGTCCCTCTGGGCTTTGACGGCCCCACTGCCGCCGCCACTCGGATCCCTATCTCCGAGATGGAAAGAGAGAGAAGACGCCCACTGCCCCTACTAATATATCTCACCCTTTCTCTGTCCGGAGCCCTCTTACATGAGACAACTCCAGTTACCCGCCTTTCCTTCCTCCTCCCTCCTCCACTCGGGAGAAACTCTGACAAGGAAACCTCATCCAAATCCTTGGGTTTAAATTGAGGAGAGCTGTGTTTTATTTATTTTTAAAAATCTGGTTGCTTAAGGTGAGCTCTCAATTCCGAGCCTGACACTTCCACATTACAATTCCTGGGAATCACCAAAATGTGTACAGGTTGAACATCAAATGTGAATGCAACGTACCCCGATTCTATAAATTCTGTAGGGAATCATTAAAAAAAAGTAGATCTTCCAATAATCATTTGGGGATGTTGCCATGGCACGTGATGGAAGACGTGGACAAATGTGAGCCGAGCTGTCACCTGCAGGTGACAAGAACGAAGCCTGCCCCATTTCTGGAATGGGCACCTCGTGGGTAGGGGTTGGATGGGAGCCAGATGCCTCCCTGGTAGTGCAAACAGCCTATTCGGAACGTCAGATATCTTTCACGTCAGAGTACCCTGGTGGCAGGTTCATCACTTCCCTTTTCCTCTCTGGAGTTACTTCCCGGCCTATCTCCACAGTTAGGCTGTCGGCAATTTTGGCTAATGCTACTAGGTATCAAGCATGCTTAGCAACTCCCTAACACATGCTTTAGTATTAATTGCTTTTCTCCAAAAATACACACAAAGTTCAAGCCAGTCACCTAGTAGAGTGCTCCTCAGTGTGTCATGGGTGTCTCCAGTTCTTCCAACAAGTGCTGTGTCAGCATTTGCAACTTCTCCCCCACACGGCCTGCACAGGTGACCCAACTTCCGCTTCGATCCTTGTCCTTGCCCAGCTGCGCTCTCTTCTGGGGTTGAGGCAAATAGCATGGGCTTTCCTGACAGTCCAGCCACCACTCTTGCTAAAGTCTCGGCTGCCCTTCTCTGAAGCCAGTTCGACACATAAGTACTCTCTCCTAAGTGGGGTATAGCCAATTTAAATGCTTAGGTTTACCATGCAGTGAAAAGGCTGTGAAGCATTGGCTGAACGACACTTTCTAGTATTTTTCAATACTGCCTCTATTTGAAATTGAATTCCTTCAAGGTTATTTCTGTCACCTAACATTACCACCTTTCCTCTCCCTTCCTCTTACTCCCTGAATGTGAGGAATTTAGCAATAACAAGTAGCATTAATTAGTAATATTAATAGAAAATATATGTATTAAATCAATGTCTCATTATTTAGAACCATTTCAATACTAAGATTTATTGTATCTATGTATTGTCATACAAATTAAGACCTGTGGAGCATAATTTAAAACTAAATTACATACTTTCTCTTTTGAAAGTAAAATAATCTACTGTTCACATTAAAGATTATTCCCAACCATACTGTTTACATAATTCCCCAGTAGAACATGAACTCTTATCTCCTAGATGAGCATTTTTCTTCTTCTGAAGTTTCTGAACAGAACTCCACTCTTAAAACAATTCATGTCTCTTCAAAAAGCTAGATTTGGGGGCATCAAGTTTAATATTCAAATTTAGATAAATTATCCTTCATTACTATAAAATTTTAAATATAATTCATATGACCAACTTAAATTGATAATCTTTTAAAGAATTATTTATAATTTATAAAATTCTTTCATGATATTAAAATCCACTATGTACTTCAAAGTCTTTAAGCAAAAGTGAAAACTATGATAAAAATAAATCAGATTTCAAAGTATCCCTTTTTATAACAAATCTCTAAAATAGCATATAGGCATTTTAGCCAACAAACATCCAGAGATATTTTACACATACATATATAGTCATATACACATATGACCATTATCATTATAGCAATTTATAAGGCTGTTTATGATTTTTCCCATAATCAGAATCATTTTGGTATTAAATTATTTTTGTATATCATTTATTCTCTATGGACCCATGACTAGGCATTTTTTAAGCAATTCAAACACATCATTTTTATCTCTAAAAAAGATAACTTTCAGAATCTTTTTTTTTTTTTTTTTTTTTTTAGAAAGAGTATCACTATGCTGCCCTGGCTAGAGTAAGTGCCGTGGCATTAGCCTAGCTCACAGCAACCTCAAACTCCTGGGCTCAAGTGATCCTACTGCCTCAGCCTCCCGAGTAGCTGAGACTGTAGGCACGTGCCACCATGCCCAGCTAATTTTTTCTATATATTTTTAGTTGTCCAGATAATTTCTTTCTATGTTTTTGTAGTAGAGACGGGGTCTCGCTCTTGCTCAGGCTGGTCTCGAACTCCTGAGCTCAAACAATCCTCCTGCCTCGGCCTCCCAGAGTGCTAGGAGTACAGGCATGAGCCACCGCGCCCAGCCAACTTTCAGAATCTTGAATGAAATATTTATTTATTTTAACAAGTATCTATTATTAATTTATTCCAAACACTACCCCCATATCTTAATTCAAATCATTAAATAATGATTGAACAATAAATCTGTCAAACCAATTATGTTATACTTTTTTGGTACTTCAACTATTTTGGCAATCAATTACTGTGTAGTTTCTATTTCATATTGCATATTTTACAAGGTAATCAACAATAAGAAAGAATCAAAGAAATAATATTATTTTACTTTCTCCACATACAATGGCACCTCCTTAATGAGTACACTTGAAAGGGCTTAAATTATACATAGGCTCTTTAGCAATTTAAGCAATTATTATACTCTATCTTTTTATTAATTATGGAAAATAACTCTTTTTGAATACATTTTCTCTTCAGGCATATGTTAAGCTCTAGTCTATGATAAACCATTGAACTGTTACATTTTTGTTTGTTTGTTTGAGACAAGGTCTCACTTTCTCACCCAGGCTGGGGTACAATGGGGCCATCATAGCTCACTGTAGCCTTGAACTCGTGCGCTCAAGAGATCCTCCCACCTCAGCCTTCCAACTAGCTGGGACTAAAGGGGCACCCCACCACACCTGGGTAATTTTTTAATTTTTTGTAAAGATAAGGGCTCCCTATGTTGCCCAGGCTGGTCTCGAACTCCTGGCCTCAAGCAATCCTACTACCTTATCCTTTGTGAGCCACTGTGCCTGACCAAAGTGTTATATTCTCTTTTGCATTATTATTGAATTACTACTATTATCATGTAGTAATTCAAATGCAAATCCATTTTATAATTTAAGTTATAAACATTTAGCTAATACCCTTTCCAGTTTCAAATTTTCCCTGCATGAATTCCTCTATTAATTCAGAATGTGAAACACAGTTTTTCACTGCTGCATTCTGGGATATATAATAATTTACTAGTCCAGATACAACAACTTCCAACTGTAAATCAATCCCTTGTTTTATAATTAAATTTTTGTAAAAAAATTAAATTATTGCAAAGTTTATTCCATATATAAAATGAGTAATGTCTTAAGCACTTTTTGGAAAGTTGTTCCAAGGAAAAAATAAAACTTTAGATCAACTTAATATCTGGGGTGTGGGAAGTTTCCTTAGCATGTATGTGTCAGTGTTCCATCCATGAATGGTTACCAATCATATAGAATTTTCACCACCAAAAGGAAACAGTCCCCAGCATAAACAATAGCAATTCCTTTCTTGTCATTTAAAAATCTTAAGATTATGTCTTAAAATTAAAACTTTACAGTGTCCAGGAAGAAAAATTATTATCTAACTTGCTAGGCCAGAACAATCAAACTAAACCTACATTAGGAAGAATGTCAAAGGCCATGTACTTGGCACCTCTATTTTAATGCTTCAAATGAAGCACCACACCAGAAATAGGATCACACTAGCATGCTGATTCTATGCCAGCCAAATGAAGAATGGGACTGGCTAGTTAATAGTCATCACTGCTTTCCATACTGCCAGTTTTCCTAACCAAGAATTGGAAGAAGTCCAAAACTTCACGGGCATAAAGATGGCTCACTGAAGAAAAAGAGAGAAAGAGAAATAAGGAAGAAGGAAGGAAAGACCACCTACTATTTCATGTCTTTTGGGATTCTACTCGCCATTATTGAATCCAGTTAAAGCATTTCATATAATTGCTTTAATGAAATTTCCAAAAAAGAAAATTCTATATAAATCAAATGAAATAGATATGTTTAAAGAGGTAACATTTCCACTTTTCTATGATGGTTGGTTCTTTCCCACTGTGTTATGATAGAACTGTGAAACTTTAAAAACATTTAAGTATTTATTTAAATTAAATTCTCTTCAGGAGACTTGGCAGGAAAAAAGTTAGAGATTTCTTCAAGAGTTTATTGTACCTCCCCAAACCCATTCAAAATTGCACTAATTAAATTCTTAAAGTATTCCTATCTTTTTTTCTTATTGGATTTTTGTATATTTGTTTGGGAGTTTTGGCCTGTGTTGACAAATTTCAAAATATGAACATCAGTTAACAAAGAGAACACATAGTTTTTATTTTCTTTTTAGAAAATCCAGTCGGCTGCACCATGTAAACTTAGAGAAATAAAATAAGTCTGTACAGGTTCACAAGAGCCAATTGTGGTCAGGTGTGGTGGCTCCTGCCTATAATCCTAGCACTCTGAGAGGCCAAGGCGGGAGGATCACTTGAGGTCAGGAGTTCGAGACTAACCTGAGCAAGAATGAGACACCTCCCCCCCTTCTCTCCTAAAAATATAAAAATTAGCTGGGTGTGGTGGCACATGCCTGTAGTACCAGCTACTCAGGAGGCTGAAGCAGGAGGATCCCTTGAGCCCAGGAGTTTGAGGTTGCTGTGAGCTAGGCTTATGCCAAGGCACATGAGCCCGGACAACCGAGTGAGACTCCGTCTCAGGGGAAAATGAAAGCCAATTGTTAAATTTTCAGGAATTTTAAAAATAGATAGTTAAAAATATTAGCTTGGTATCAGTCATGGTGAGAATATTTACACCATGGAAATTGGCAAATGCTACAAATCAGGGCTTTTTTTCCTTTGGAGAGCTGATTGTTAAACATCAGCACACCACTGTATAATCCTATGCAGATCAAAAGTGAAGGAAATGAAAATGTACCTTAGCTAGTAAGGGAGAAAAATTCTAAAATGGAATGAAAAGTTTTAATTTTATTGGGTCCATTCAGATGAATCTGGGATAGTCAGGGTCAAACAGGATTGTAAACTTTTTTCATCTCCTCTAACAATCATACCCATTATAGTAATCCTTGCTTCCACTTTCTTCATATTAGAATTCTAACATTTATAACTCTGTCATTTGATATTAATTATAACATGTTATTGATTTACTTAAAATATCATAAATTATAATTTTACATCTTCCATGTCAGAATTTTATACCACTTAAGTAAATGCTTAATAAATTTTTGTTGATAAGATGATTTAAATAGTCAATAATGAAAACTTACCTCTAGGCTGGTTCTCTTTATCCTTGTCCAAATCCAGTTAGCTAAGGTTTTAGTGTTCATTCTAAAGACCAAAATGGCTCAGACTTCAGATATTTTAAGTTCTTTGAAAGTAAAATAATCTACTATGTATACATTCAAGGTATTTTTTATTTCAGTGACCACTTCATTGTAACAATATAGCTATAGTCCATGAGATAAAACATAGCAAGTTAAAGCTACTGTTTTGTTTTTTTGTTTTTTTGGGTTTTTTTGATATGGGATCTTGCTCTGTCTCCCAGTCTGGAGTGCAGTGCCATGATCTCCTGGACTCAAGCAATCCTCCTGCCTCAGCCTCCAGGACTATGGGTGTGCGCCACCACTCCTGGCTAATTTTTTTTCTTTTTTTTTTTTTAAAGACAACCTGTTGCCCAGGCTGATCTCAAACTCCTGGCCTCAAGCAATCCTCCTGCCAAGGTGCTGAGATAACAGGTGTGAGCTACTGCACCCAGCTCCGAAGCCACTTAATTTTGAAATAAGCCGACAGATATACAATTTCTGGTTAAACTCAGAATATCTGGCTTTAACCTAAAGGGCCTTGTCCTGTAATTATAACCTAGGTCATCTCAATAGAGGGCATTCTACAGAGCATCAGGTGGCTGGAATAACTTTATTTGCCAGATTTAGCAAATAAAAATATAGGACTCCCAGTTAAATCTGAATTCCAGATATTGCAAATATTGCATGGGATATATTTATACTAAAAAACTATTTGTTGTCTATCCACAATTCAAATTTAACTGGACATCCTGTATTTTATCTGGCAACACTAAGTCTTCTTACATTAAACACCATAGGTTAGAGAGTTTTAACCAGATAAATTAAGATCATGGATTTGAGGGAGTTGCTGAATACATGAAATTAGATGTAAAAGATTTTTAATTGATGTGTCTGAAGCTTTTGGGGTGGGCAGGAAACAGAGGCATAGCTTTCATCAGTGCCTCTTAAGAGCTTATGTCAAAATCTCCTGGAGAGCTTTTAAAAAATTTGTGCCCGACAACGTTCAGAAGAGTGGTAAAGGATATTATCACTTCTGTTTAAAAGAGGGGGAAACTTTTAACTATCTGTTTATATGCACAGAATACTTCTAGAATGACACACGAGAAACTGGAGGTATAGTTACCTCTGGACAGGGAAATTAGGAGACTGAAGTGAGATAAAGTCCTACTTCTCACTACTTCTATTTTGTACCATTTATTTTATTATAATATCCATATTTTGTCTTATAAAAGAGTTTAAGATTACAAAAAAAAAAAAAAAACCAAAAAACAGTGCCCAGGCCTCATCTAGGCCTATTAATTTGAATTTCTAAATTTTCAGTGGTTGGGCCATAATGTTTGTGTGTATTTTTTTAACTCCACAGTGTATTTTCATTATACATCAGAATAATGCACATTGCTCTGTGGCATTTGTCAAAAAACAGCAAACACAGATACACATCTCCCACACTCCCCTATATCTCCTAGGAAAGACCCAGAAAGGGAATGACTCACTTCAAGCTAGGCTGGAAAGGTTCTGTTTAGAACTCGTGACGTGTGAGTCAAACAACTCCCCACTCAGGGATGGTGAGACAGGAAACTGCTCAGTGTTTAAGTTGAAGGCTTAGGAAAGTGGACTCCTAATTAATTTTTTTGGCCACCAAATTACACCAAAGGGTAATTCAGCAATTGTTTATCCCATTATAATCTGCCTTTTCTGCACTTCTAGTGGGTGGGCCCAGAAGTTACAGGACCTGCCACTCCTAGAAACTCTTTCTAGTGTTCCGCGTCATAGGAATTTGCCCAGCCTGCTTCAAGGAGATACCTCACCTGTTCACAATTTACTTCATCTTAACTATTACTCAGCAAATGTCATTCCATGTTCAAGGAGTGGCTACAATAACTCAAGATTAAATCTGCAAAGAGAAAACATGCCTCCAGCTGAGTATGCTGGAGCCCTACCTGGAACATTCTCCTGGAGTCAACCTGAAAAAGCAGTGGCTCTTCTTTACCCATACTTCTTTCCGTTTCAGCAAAATTGGCAGGAAAGAATTTCTTCACAGGCAAACATACAGTCTGAGGAAAAAATAAATTGTTACTACCTTTTCTTTGTGTTCTATTTCCAGTCCCTTGTGTCCAGACGAAAGGAATGCCCCAGATTACATGACTACACCACAATTTGTGCAATGCATTTGATTTCATTCACAAAATCAATCCTGGATACTGCTATGAATGTGTGTCCTAAAAAATAGTGTCTGATGTTCTTCTAGAAAGTAGTCTTGGGGATCCTTGGAGACCCTTCCTCAGCCTCCAAATTGGGTAATTTCTGAAGTCATTATAGGCATTTCATTTATTCTTTGTCACGTGGTGGTCCAAAATCTCCTTGATAATCCTAAATCTTTTGTTAGTTAAAAGTATCCAGGGTGATCACCCTAAAACTCTTAAGATGGCATTTTTTAATAAAAAGACACATTACAAAATTGTGACTTCCATATTTTCTCCAGCACGTCAACCTTCATGCTATGGCCTCTACCTACCTCTCTGCCTGTTTCCTACTACGCCCTCCCATTCTTCCTAAACTGCAGAAATACTCTGCCACGCATAGTTTTGTGACTGCCTGGGTACTCTCTCATGCCGCTGTGCGTGTGCTCCTCTCCATCTGTTTAACTCTTACAGTTCTCAAAGACTCATCCCACATATGATGACCCTAAGAAGTATTCCATGATGCTAAAACTACAAATTTGTTTTTAAATATCTTGGAACAGGATTCATGGCTGGTCTATTCATCCTTTACCAAGCCCACTATGAAACACAGGAATGGAGACCAGGCACGATGGCTCGTGCCTATAATCCCAGCACTTTGGAATGCCAAGGCAGGAGAATCACTTGGGGCCAGGAGTATGAGACCAACCTGGGCAATAACAAGACCTACCCACCTACCTACCCCCTACCCTGTCCTCCCATCTCTATAAAAAAATTTAAAATTTCCAGCAGGTTAATAATGTGTTGATGTTTCCCCAGCTAGATCATAATATTATCAAAGGTTTGGATCAGGTCAGTCACAAGGCAGATTAATATAATCTTTGAGATTGATTAGTTGAGTCTAAAGTGCAGGATCATTTCTAAGCCTATATAATCTGTTTCACTTCAAGCAAATTGTTTATCCTTGATTTAAATTTCCTCAAGAAAGGAGAGTTTTGATCTCCCCAGAAAATACAATACATTTTGGATAATGATGAAATGATACTCTAACCAAATATTTTGTCAAAACCATGCAATTGTCTAAACACCAAAGGATTTTAATGGGGTTATTTGATGATATTTTTTTCAGAAAACCTCTACCAATGATGAACTTTTGCTAACCATGAAGATGCTCTGCTCTATGCAAACTTGATATAGCTTTCAAAAATCTGAACATAAATACCCATTTTAGCACTGCAGAGCAGGAAAGCCGTAGTCTCTAACAAACAGTGCTGGATTGGCTAGCTATCCTTATAGGAAAAAATGAATCATTACTCCTATCTCATATAATACCCAAAATTAAATTCCAGGTAGATTTTAGACCAAACTATGAAAATACACAGTTTCACAGTTAGCACAGTGAAGCTTTTAGAACATATCATACAAGAATATCTTCATGACTGGTGTAGACAGAGATTTTTTTAAACAAGGTACAAAACCCACTAACTAACCATAAAGAAAAAAACTGATAAAATAGAGTAAATTAAAATTTGTCAAAAATTGCTTATAAGAGAATGAAAAGACAAGCTCAGGATGGAAGAATATATTAGCAATCTATATACCCAACAAAGAATTAATATCTAGACTATATTAAAAATCCTACAAAACAATGATAGACCACATGGTAGAAATTTGGCAAAATACATGAATCAGCACTTACATAAAAATATTCACGTAATCAACAAATATATTAAAAAGTATTTAATCTTACTAGATATCAGAAAAATACACATTAAAATCCCACTGAAATATTGCTACATGTGTATCGGAGTGGCTAAAACTTAAAAGATTGATAATACCAAGTGTCAGTGAAGATGTGGAACAATGGAAATTGTTACACATGCTGGTGGAAGTGTGAATTAATACAACTTTGAAGAACTATTTGGCAGTAGCACATACTATATGACCCAAAAATTCTACTCCTAGGTTTATACTCAAAAGCAATATATTCTTACATGCACCAAAGACACATAAAGGGATGTTCAGAGCAACAATTATTCATGATACCTAAATACTGAAAACAACCCAAATTTCCTTCAACAATAGAATAAAAGGCTGGGCACGGTGGCTCACGCCTGTAATCCTAGCACTCTGGGAGGCCAAGGCAGGAGGATAGCGTGAGGCCAGGAGTTCAAGACCAGCCTAAGCAAGAATAGATTTCCCCTCCCCTTCTCTACAAAAAAGTAGAAAAATTAGCTGGATGTTTTTTCCAGTTCCACCTACTTGGGAGGCTGAGGCAGGAGGATCACTTGAGCTCAGGATTTTCAGGCTGTGGTTTGATGCCACTGCACTCTAGCCCGGACAACAGAGTGACACTCTGTCTCAAAAAAAAAAAAAAAAATAGAAAAAGCAGAATGGAGAAATAGTGATATATTCATAAAATATGTTACCTACAAAGAAAAAGAATGAAATATAATTATAAGCAAAAAAATCCCAAAAATATTGACTGAAAGAAGCCAGACATGAAGAAGATGCAATACATAATTATATTTATAAAATTTTTCAAAACAGGAAAATCTAAATTATAATGTTAGAAGTAAGGATAACCGTTATCTCAGGAGAAAAGGGAAAGGGTAATGATTGGGAGGGAGCACAAGGGGTGTCTTCTGAGATGCTAGTAGTGCTACATGTTATCTGAGTGACACTTATACAAGTGTTTTCATTTTGTGATGATACTTCAAACTGGTGGTGCTTTGTGCATTTCACTGTATACATGTTATATTTGAATTTTTCAGAAAATGTATATTTAAAAAAAGCTGATCTCTTTGGGGTGCTTCTTTACCTTTTAAAATGACTCTGATTCCCAAAGGGAATGTTAGATCACTTACGATGTCTTTAGATTTTCACAGAACTTTTTATAAAGATGTCACCAAATAACATAAGTTACACCCTTGCAACTCTTTATTAAACACGTAGGGGAGGGCCGGGCGCGGTGGCTGGGCCGGGCGCGGTGGCTCACGCCTGTAATCCTAGCTCTCTGGGAGGCCGAGGTGGGCAGATCGTTCTGAGCTCAGGAGTTCGAGACCAGCCTGAGCAAGAGCGAGACCTCATCTCTACCAAAAATAGAAAGAAATTAAT
>CAUYSK010051525.1:0-37603 GCA_963575035.1 Avahi laniger | reverse complement strand
GTTATCAGCCCTTTATTGGATTTGTAGCATGCAAAAATTTTCTCCCATTCTGTAGGTTGTCTGTTTGCTCTTGTGACAGTTTCTTTGGCTGTGCAGAAGCTTTTTAATTTGATCAGGTCCCATTTATTTATTTTGGTTGTTGTTGTGACTGCCTCTGGGGTCTTCTTCATAAATTCTTTGCCTAGGCCAATGTCTAGAAGAGTATTTCCAACATCTTCCTCTAGAATTCTAATAGTTTCATCAAATTAAATGTTATCTACCTAGGGCAGTGGCTCTCTTTTCAAAATGCTTGACTCTACTATCAACTTACACTGAGAGTTTCCAAGACTGAGAGTTTGGGATTGCCCCCAAATATTCCAAAACATTACTTATGGGACAAAGGACAAAATATAAGTGATATATTTTATGTCTACATCACATTTACATAGCATCTATATATTGAGGTCATGTTGCCAAATAAGATAATTGAGTTGGTAGCTTGGTGAATATGGCCTGTGACATCATGTGGCTTTTGAACAGATTGAGTAACTAGCGATTACAGAAACACTGCTAACTGATTTCAGTGATACACTCTGAAGATTTAAAGCTATTTGTGTGAAATAATCTTAAATTACATGCATGTGCAATTATGGTTTGTTTTGTTTTGTTTTTTTGACAGGGTCTCTCTCTGTTGCCTGAGCTAGAGTGCAGTGGTGTCATCATAGCTCACTGCAACCTCAAACTCCTGGGCTCAAGGGATCTTCATGCTTCAGCCTCTGAGTAGCTGGGACTATAGGTGCATGCCGCCACGTCTGGCTAATTTTCCTTAGTTTTTGTATAGATGTGGTCTTGCTATGTTGCTCAGCTGGGTCTCAAACACTTGATCTCAAGTAATCCTCCAGCCTCCGCCTCCCAAAGAGCTTGGATTACAGGCATGAGCCACCATGCCAGGCCAATGATGGTATCATTCCAGGGGAAGATGGGTGGCACAAGAGAAGATGCAAAGACTAAGTTTATAATCTCATCTCTTTGGCCTCCTGTTTTTCTTTATATAGCTTCTGAGACAAAATTTCTTTTTGTTCATTTATTCATTTATAATACTTTGTAAAACATTGCATTGGTTACAAATTTTATTTATATACATATATTTTTATACAATCCTTAGGACAAAACTTAGGGCCAGAATTAGCACCTCTGTAAAGTAGGTAACTCCAATTGCTTGGCAGAATGGAGGTTGCTGGACACTTAACTACATGCTCATTCTATTGAACCTGACAGCCTGACGTTAAAGAATGTTACTGTAAAATATGCATATAAAAGTATTTATAAAAAATGTATTCTCCTCCCCACACCCAACATTTGAGTGAATCCAAGAGATAGAATAAAATTTGACCCTGGAAAAAATGATAAATTACCATTAAGGCAAAGAATCTAAATGACCAGGTAAAAACCAGTCCCAAATGTTACTGTTTACTTTGTTCTCCCAAAACTGTTTTGAAAAGAAGGAACGCATCTTGCTTACTTTAAATCTTGTAGGTTTCCTATTTCAAGTGTCTATTGCTACGTCTTTTCTCAGATAACGTAAAGGCCCACAGAGCCCAGGAAAGGCATAGTACATGGTTAAAAATGCAATATATGTCGTTATAGAGGGCCTAGCAAAAAACTCTGAAATGGAAAAAAACACAGAGGAAGAAACTAAAAGACAAGGTAGATCAGAGCAGGAGAAATGGAGGCACCTGTTTTGGAAGGATGGTGTCAGATACAAAAAGGACTACTGTTCAAGCCCCTCATTACTAAAACTGTATTCATGGAAGATGTTTACTGGCAGATCAGATCCTGACACTCTTAATTACAGAACCCAGATCAAACAAAAGTGAAAATCCTGCGGTCAGTCTGAGGAGGCAATGTTAGACATTGCCATTCATTGTCAAACGGAGTAAAGAAGTTTTTTGCTCAAAAACACAAAGATGCTTCACCATCCCAGATGCTATAGAACAGGGCAAAGTGGCACGACCTGATCAAGAAAATTTAAGTACACCTCCTTATCTCAGCTTCTGTATATTTATTTGTGAAGGTATAGAAATTTTCCAGGGATGTTTTGAAGAGCACATGAGGCATTCATTAGTCTCTCTGAATCTCAGTCTACAAAACAAATGTAGTGATTTTTTTTTTCACTAAACTTGCATGGCTCTGGGACAAATCAATGACAGAGTCCCAATCTCCCCTGGCTTCTACATGTTTATTCCAGGGTTTTCTGGGAAGACTGCTTTTCCATTCTTCATGAATAGTTCATGTGCTAGTCTCCAATGGAAACAAAGTGACATTTCTTATTACTGTTGGCTGTTGGAAAGCAATTGCAAAGGGAGTGCCTTGAAACAATTAGTCCTCTGTAACTGATTATTTAACAATATGTATTTCCCAAGAGCTGTTTATTCTCAAAAGGAAGCAGCCAAGACTAAATATACACTCTATCTAAGCAAGACACCTGCACTGAACCCCTCTGGGTGCTAAGTGGGAATGCTCACACAAGAAAATTAAAGAAGGATTACTAATTTGCTTCCATATTCCATTTGGGATGGGATCTGCATTTTTTCATGAGAAAAGAAATATGTTCCATTTCTTGTGATACCTCAAGGACTATTTTTATTTGGGAAAAATCTCTTCATAAAAGATGGCCTCAGTTTTAAAGCTGAAATTCAACATATACCCACAAGAAATATATGGAAAGCAAAGAAAAAGAGAGTAAAAGGGAGGGAGGAAGAAACATAGAGAGAGCCAGAGAGAGAAAAAGAGAAAGAAAACACTATGTTTTTGTAGAAAAATGCTTTATGTGTTGAAGGCACTCTAATGGCCACCAAGGAACAATAAAAAAATAAGTAGAAGACACTGTTCCTACCTTTGAATCGGTTATTGCCCAGCCATTTAGCAGTTTAAGATACGGGGCTAGAAATGAAAATGATTTTAACCAACTGATACTTAAGTCTGAATATGGGCTATATATTTTTAGCTACAAATTCCATGTTGTAACTCCCTTCTCCAAAATAGGGGCTGATTCAAAAACTGCCAGGGAACAACTCGAGACCAGATGCTTGCACAAATGAACATGTATAAGTCAGTTTCAGAGAGACAGTCAGAAAGACTCCGGAGAATGCAGTCTCATCACATACTGGGATGTATCCTATCCTAATACTATGCCAAGTTCTGCTCCCTTGCCAGCTTATGCATTCCAAGAAGAATGCATTTCAGCTTTTGGAAAGCTGCTCCTATGTATATGAACCTTCTCCAAAAACGTATTTTCTAGCGGCTCCAATAAGCTCATGCCTGTTACTGATGGCTACCCTCATTATCTTACATGGGATTCTCTACACGTAGAAAAATTGTCAGTCAGTTAAATTCTGACATAGTAAATGTGAGAGACTCCTAAAAGAAAACCTGAAATAAATGCTATATTTCAGTCTTAATCTGATTGGTTCAGGTTAAAAATAAAAAAATATTTTATCACATATTTATAGCTAGGCGTGACATGCAAAATATTTAATAATGAGTGTGGTGTAGGCATTGCCCAATCAGAATGGCTGGAGATATAGCGTTGGAGTAGTATCCTGGAGGCTCCCTGTCTGGCGAAGTATGAGACTTTTAGCTGTTGGAAGTCTGGGGATGCTTCTAACTGTAATGGCTGGAAGCCTGGGACCCATGCAAGGGATTTGACAGTAGCAATTTTCAATACTTTAACAATTGATAGGGTTCTACCAGTGTATACTAGCCCAGTGATTACTCCCATATGAATTTATATAAGTTCAAACAGTTTAAGAAACTTGGATAAACTATTTAAGAAACTTATGATCTATAGGTATTAGCATGGATCCTCTTAGAAATAACAAACTCAACTCTTTATTTTTTTTAAATAGAAGTGAATAGATTAATGGAACAGGAAATTAAAAAAGCATTAAACATAGTGTCTTATGAATTTCTTGCAGGCGATATATAGACATTTGGTTATCTGATGACTCACAAGTATAGACATAATAAACTAATGTCACATTGATGAAGTTTCCCAGTTTTTTGACAATAGCTATTCATGCCTCATCCAATGAACAAAAAAATTTAGAAAGTAGGTACAGTGGACATCTGTTACTTTGGCCTGCCTGGCACTGTTGCCCCTTTTGTTAGGAAGAAAGTCCTTTCTTCTGGTGGGAATTCCATTCCATGTGATTTTTATGAGATGAACTCCACTTCTTCACCTACTGGACTCTGCTTATGACCCAGACCTGGCTAGAGTACCTGTCACCAAGTAATTGGTTCCTGGATGGGATGTGACCCAGGGTAGGGCCATTCAGTCTTCCATAGGACTTTCTCATTGAGGAGTAAGCTCTTTCCTCCTGAAGCTGGAAAATTGGGAGGAGGCGAGTCTTGCACTGTGGCAGCCACCATGGTGTGTGCACTCAAAGCCCATTTAGTCAAAAAGAAAGACAGAGCCCTGCGGTCTTTACTTTGGGAATTTAGGCTCGCTAGCTAAGTCAATCTAAAATTACTTTTTTTTTTTTCTTTTTTGAAGTTCAGACTCTTTCTTTTGATATGAAATAAAGCATGATGAAAATTAGGACTTGTTCACCTCACATCAAGCATATCGTGGGGAAGTAGCAAAAACATTATTACCATGATCATGCTGTCATGTTATTAATATCTAGTAGCTACTAGAATTAAGAAAGAACTCTCAGGGAATAACTTAAAGAGGATTTTCCTCCTCATTCTCCATGTTCTGCTTACCATCAACATCCGTAGTTTAATTTTTTTAAAAAACAATCAAGAAGATGTAAACAATAAGGATAGACCAATAAGAATTTGAGGGAAAGTTCAGTTTCTGGGGAGAAAAAGTCTTTAATCTTGAAAGAAGATTATTAAACAATAAAATTAATGGTAAACATTTAGAATGATGATATTTTTACTTCATTTTTGCATTTGTATCCATCATGGTTTACAAAATACTTTATGCACATTTTCTTAAATGCTCAAATGTATTAGAAGTTTGGTAGCTCAATCTTGATCTTTTGGGAAGTAATAAATAAATTTGAGGTAGTGATAAATAAATACATAATATTTCAAGTGATCGAGATTTCCTTATTTAAAGTGCACCAAATACTAAATATCAAAAATTCAGAATACAAATATGTCTTTCATTCATCAATCTCAGAACACTTATGACATTATAATAATCTGGATAAAAAGTGAGTCAGTAGTCTCCTCTGAGCAAAATACAGTAGACAAGCATAAAACACATAATATCCTTTTGTGGTCACAGGTGTTGACAAAAACAAGTAAAGAAACACAAAGGCCAGTGAAAAAAAAAATATAACCAAGTCTGCATGGAACACTCTTTGAAGATCTTATGATTCTATAGCCATATTCCATAGAAATGCCTAAATTGAAAACTTGAGGCAATTTAAAAATTGTGAACACAAATAAACCCTAGAGAAATGATATTTTCCAAGCATTTCTTAACAGACATTACTTTTAGGACTGGTTCACTGAGCATCTGGTACCAGGAACGTGCCCGTGTGCTAGGTTCTAAGCCACAGTGATACAAATAGTCACTGCTGTTTCTATTCCTCAGAGAAAGAGATCAAAATTTCTTTTATATCTCCCAATGAAATGTAACACAAGACTCAACAGTCCCCCTTTATTTTCAAACCTCCATAAGAGCTCAATAAATTTTTCCTGTGTATGTGGTTTGATAGGTTATCCAGGCTACCATTATAATGTTACAGTTTATATTTATTTAATCACTGCTGACTGGCTCAATTACAGATTTAAGTTGTAAACCTCCATTGAGTCCCACTGATTTCTCTCTAAGTGATCTGTTTCTTGACCATCTCCCAATATAGTTTAAGTTATTTACTTTCTTTCCAGAAACTGCTCCATACCTTTCGTAATTTTTACATTAAGCTTTCGACCCATTACTCTCAATAAATAAATGATCTTGCTTCCTGCCTTT
Organism: Avahi laniger; assembly: GCA_963575035.1. Taxonomy (NCBI): domain Eukaryota; kingdom Metazoa; phylum Chordata; class Mammalia; order Primates; family Indriidae; genus Avahi; species Avahi laniger. The sequence goes on along the minus strand of CAUYSK010051525.1, from coordinate 31,632 downwards.
AAGAGAAAAGAGAGGGCATTGCTAACTTGCAGGCGTGCAAATGCCAATTTCCCACACTTTCAGCTCCAGAGTAGTTTTTCATATCCACCAATCATTTCTTCTTTCCCCAGCCTCAGAAAAAGAAACATCTCTACTCTTCCCTCAGAGAAGCCCTTATCTCTTCTGTTCTTCCTGCCTTGTCCATGATCTTGCCACGACAATGAATCTTTCCTCCAGTTGTCAGTTTCTCCTTTGTTGGTTCTTGTCACAAGCAAAGAAAACAAAAGCAAAAAAATGTCCTTTGAACCAACCAACCTCCCTTCGTAAGCTATTTCTTTCTTTCTCTTTGCATTCTCCATTTCACTTCTTTTTTCTCAAACTGTGGTCCCTAGACCAGCTAAATCTGCATTACTTGGAAACTTGTTAGAAATGCAAATTACAAGATTCCACCCAGACTTGCTGTATCAGAAACTCTGGGTGTGGGGCCTAAAAATCTCTGTTTTAACAAGCCCCCCCATGGAATTCTGATGTACCCTACAGTTTGGGAACTGGTGCATTAGACCTCATTGCTCCTCAGTTCTCATCCTATTTAACGATTCTGGTACACTTGACAGAGTTAGGAGTTGTTTCCTTTTGAAGCTTTCTTTTCTACATGCAACTGCAGACACTACCCTGGTTGTCTTCCTAGCTCTCTGATCACTCATTAATAATCTCTTTCACTAGCCCTATCCCTATACCCAGTTACTAAAACATTGGTATACAGTATTTACCAACGTCTCCCAAATCTCACCAACTTCATTGCATATTAAGACCTTGCTGTTTATGTGATCTCTGTTTTGACTAAAGGTATCAGTACCCAGCCATTCATTCACTCAAGCCAGAAATTTCTAAGTGATATTCCTCTCTTGCACTCTACATTCCTACATTTAATTGGCTAACCAAATTTCATTAATATTAATCTCATGCTCATGGATAGAAAGAATTAATATTATTAAAATGACAATACTACCCAAAGCAATCTACAGGTTCAAAGCAATTCCTATCGAAATACCAATGATGTTTTTCATAGAAATGGAAAAAAAAAATCCTAAAGTTTGTATGGAATCATAAAAGACTTTGAATAGCTAAAGCAATCCTGAGTAAAAAGAACAAAGCTGGAAGCCAGGCATATGCCTATAGTCCCAGCTACCTGGGAGGCTGAGGTGAGAGAATCACTTGAGCCTAGGAGTTTGAGGACAGTCTGGGCAACATAGGAGACTCTGTCTCAAGAAAAAAAAAGAAAAAAAAGAAAGAAAAGAACAAAGCTGAAAGCACACACTACCTGACTTCAAAATATACTGCAAAGCTATAGTAGTATAGTACCACCAAAACAGCATGTACTGGCATAAAAACAGAAACACAGATCAGTGGAACAGAACAAAGAACCCAGAAATTAATCCACATATCTGCAGCCAAATGATTTTTGACAAAGGCACCAAGAACACTCATCGGGGAAAGGGTAATCTCTTCAATAAATGGTGCTGGGAAATCTGAATATCCGTATGCAGAAGAATGAAACCAGACCTCCACCTCTTACCTATACACAAATCAACTCAAAATGGATCAAAAACCTAAATGTAAGACCCCAAACTGTAAAACTACTATAAGAAAACATGCTTCCAGAAATGCTTCCAGATATTGGCCTAAGAAAATATTTTATGAATAAGACCTCAAAAACATAGGCAACAAAAGCAAAAATAAACAAATGGGATTATGTCAAACTAAAAAGCTTCTGCACAGCAAGGGAAACAATCGACAGAGAGAAAAGGACAACCTACAGAATGGGAGAAAGTATTTGCAAACTATTCATCCAAAAGGGGATTAAAATCCACAATATACAAGAAACTCAAATATCTCAACAGCAAAAAATAGACAAATGATCTGGACATTTCTCAAAAGAAGATATATCCATGGCCAAAAAATATTTTAAAAATGCTCCATATCACTAATCATCAAGGAAATGCAAATCAAACCCACAATGAGTTATCATCTCACCCCAGTCAGGATGCCTTTTATCAAAAAGACAAAACAAATGCTGGCAAGGAGGCACAGAAAAGAGAACTATTCACTGTTGGCAGGAATGTCAACTGGTAAAGCCACTGTTGAGAACAGTATGGCGGATCCTCAAAAAACTACAAATACCATGTGATCTAGCAATGCCACTACTGGGCATTTATCCGTAGGAAAGACAATCAGTCTATTGAGAAGACATCTACACCCCTGTTTATTGCAGCACTATTGACAATAGCCAACATGGAATCAACACAGGTTTCCAACAACAGATGAATGGGTAAAGGAAATGTGTATATACACAATGGAATACCATGCAGCCATAAAAAAGAATAAAATCCTGTCATTCATGGCAACATGAATGGAACTGGAGGACAGTCTGTTAAGTGATATAAGCCAGGAACAGAAAGTTAAACACTGTATGTGCTCAAAAAACTTCATCTCCCACAAGTAAGAAGTAGAACAGAAGATACTAGAGGCTGGGAAGGCTAGGAGAACGGGGGGATAGGGAAAGATTTATTAAAGGATACAAAAGTATAGCTGGAAAGAATAAGTTCTAGTGTGCTATAGGATGACTAAAGCTAACAATTATATATTGCAAAGTTTCAAATAGAAAGGAGGAAAATATTGAATGTTCTCAACACAAAGAAATGATAAATGTTTGAGATGATGATATGCTAATTACCTTGATCAGATCACTACACAATATATGTATCAAAACATCGCTGTGTATCCACAGACATGTGTCAATTAAAACAAATAGAATAAATATTTATCTCTATAACAACTGTCAAACCTGTCACCTACTCTCTATTTCCAGGCACACTGCCAGAATATCCGGAGTCCGGAATATGACAACAGACTACCCTCCCGGAGCTGTTCCTTTTTTTTTTTTTCAATATCCCCTCCTAAACATTTCCAGTTATCCTTCTAGAGAGTAGATACAAGCATGCCATTCTCATTCAAGACAAAAAAATTAAAAATTGACAAAATTTTATAAAACAAATCAGAATAAAACAAACAAGAAAGACAACTTTGATGGCTTTGCATTGCTTAAAGGCTGGAGTTTAGCATTCTGAGCATGGAAAGCTGGCATTTAAGGCAAACTACCCTCTCCGTCTCCTCTCCCACCACTTCTTTTCTAATCGCAAAACCTTTCTCCTTCCCTCCCAATCCTTTGCTTAATCTAGACAAGGTCAATCACTTTCCGTTTTTGCAGCCTTGGCTAACTGAAATACCCATCTCTGCATGAAATACCATTCTGTAACCATACAATCAACATTTATTTAATAAACATGGAAGGTGTCACAAACTCAGGGGCAGGTAAAATGAATGAACTAATCATATCAGGTCTGCTTCAGGGCTTGAAAATTGCTGCCATGCAAGTATTGCCTTCAAAGAAAAGTCAGAAATTCAGGTTTTTAATGTGAACTTTTTCAATTTTAAAAGTCTGCAGCAAATATTTGGAAATCTAAAACACACTTTTGTGTACCATTGTGTGTCTGCCAAATAAAACACACTTGTAGGCTGTCGGTCTGGACCTTGATCTTAGTTCCACAAAGGCTGTAGGGATCCAAAGGTGACCAAGATGGGGCCCGTGACCCGATGGCTCACTTTTGGGCTCAGCTCAAATGCTGGGCTCAGCTCAAATGCAGGAGTAAATAGGCCCTACTCACTCTCATAATGCTGTTTACATGGCATCTGTCATAGTATATTCTTAGAGCTAATTGTTTACTCCTTAAATCATCAGATTCTGTGGGAGCAGGACTGTCTTCTTCACCCTGGTATCAGCAGTGCTAGCGCACTGTCAGTAGGTGCTTGATTATAACCATATCCATAGAGAGATGTCTATATATCAACTTGTATTAATTTGATTCCAAACTTTTAGTTATTTTGTATTTTTTCCTTCCTAAATCGATAATATGCTTTAATTAGGCATTATCATGTAAGCTACGATCTAACTAAAGAGTGTCTTCTAAAGCAGCAGTGTCCAATTTTTTTAGCACCAGGGACCAGTTTCATGGAAGACAATTTTTCCACCATGGATGACGGGGCAAAGAGGGATAGCTTTGAGATGATTCCTCAGTGATTTGAGCGATGGGGAGTGGCTGTAAATACAGATGAAGCTTTGCTCACCTCCTGCTGTGTGGTCCAGTTCCTAACAGGTCACAGACTGGTATCAGTCTGTGGCTCAGGGGTTGAGGACTGCAGTTCTAAAGTGCAAAGCTAAAAATGCTGTGAGTCATGCTTCAGTTGTATGCTACAATCCTAAATATATGTATGTATTAATATATACACATACATACATGTGTGTGTTTATACACATGCTCCTTGTAAGATGATAGCCAAAATAAGGACTATTTATAGATACTTTTGGTAAATTTAAGAAATTATTTTAGTCAAGGGCAGACCTTTTCACTTTGGAAAATAAGGAAAATGTGTTCATTTGTTCCATTTGTTAATTTCAGGGTGCAACGTTTTTCCATTTAACAAAAGGGCTAAAAAAGTCAGCTTTAATTTTTGCTACAGTTATGTAATTCCTAGTTATGCTCTCCAACCATGCTCACAAAACTAATTTAAGCTGGGCACTGCTGGACTTGGAAGATGTCAATCATTTTCAGTGAACCAAACACTCTCGTTTCACTAAGCATCAGGCTTAAGAGGGGATTGCTTGAACATGGGTATCTATTTCATTCCTCAATTGATTCCATTTCTACATGCAGCCATGGCCCAAATATGTGCACAGATTCCACATGTCTGCTTTCTGAAAATTCTGTAAACATCAATCCTGCTGAAAAAAATTATGGTTTTGTAGTTACTTGGATGTTGTCAAAATGAAGGTGAGTAAATATTTTGTCTTCCCTATCTGTATAATGAGCAAGTTAGAATCTCGGCCATATTTCAAATGTTAAAGATTTAGCCCCCATCATTTTATTTTACAGCTCTGCATGATATGATATTATTTCGTGCACAAATGCACCTGTGTGTGGACACTTGAATCTTTAATACTGAAACTCCATGTTTTGTACTCATTTGGATAAATGTGCATTGTCATAACCAAACTGTAAGGCTTACCTGCAGACTGTTGAAAATGACAAAGAGAACCAACATCCAGAAGTGTCTGTATGCCATGTGCAGTCCTCCCCAAAGCCATGTCATGGAAATCAGGGCAAAGAGATATAAAATCAGTGGAATTTCTAGAAATTAAAAAAAAAAAAAATTCTGAGCTTCAGAATACTGCATAGTCACAAATTATTTTTGGCTCTTTTCTGTGATACTCTATATGCCTAAGTACCCATTTTCGGAGAACAACCTTGGAAATTACATTCTTATACGAGAGAAGAGAAGGCACATTGCTGAGTCCATATTCTTTCTGTTTTGCAAATGGAGCTGCTGGTAGCCCTGGGATGGGGACAGATGAGAACTGTTCCTCTCCTAGACTGCCACCTGCTGCACTGTTCAGAAAGTACTATGAACAACTATGGAGTTGCATAAATCTTGAGAAAATGGTAGGCAGCAGTGTGCTCCAGAAATTAGCATATTTTGACCAGGCACTTCAAAATAGAAATTATATAAAATTTGTGTGTGATGGAAAAACATTCACTCACCTCCCTTTTCTGACCAAGACGACACCACAATTTATTGCTAAGGTTAAAGAGCAAAGAGGAAGTGAGTGACTGACTTTGATCAACCAAGCTTATTCTACCCATAATGTTCTCATGTGGTTTGTTTCAACAGATTTCTTTAGGGTCAAGGGACTTCATTACCCTTTTCACTTGTCTATTTTGAACTTTCTTTGCTATTCTGGCTTCAGAATAATAACCTTATCGAAAGGATTTTAATATTTAAACAACAAGTTATATAAGATTTGGAAAGTGAATTGCATCATCACAGCCACAAATAAACACATTTTCAAGCTGTTGAAAGACATCAGGATAGAATTCAATTGTCCCATTAGTGAGGATGCTCAGTTTGGTCACTTGATTAAGATAGTGGCTGCACAGATCCTCCTTGTAAAGTTAGCCTTTTTCCTTTTATAATTATTAAGAGTCTTGTGTGGCATTACTTTGAAACTATGTAAATATGTTTTTTTCATTATCGAATATTTGATCTATACATTTGTTTTTTTTTATAATATGGAGTTATAGATTCCTACTGTATTTAGTCGGTTATTATCCATTCCTATCATTATTTATTTTGATGCCCAAATTGTCCCTAGTGGGAGGCCCTTCAAGAAGGTTTCTGTGCCTTTTGTTATGTCCTCGTTATTCTGTTAGCACTTGCTTGTTTTTGGCTTGAGATGTTTCAAACTTTCCCTGCCCCAGTCCTGGTTTGTTTTAGAGCAGAGTGGTATTTAGGAAGCAGATCCGGGGCTAGGTATGGGCATTGCTGTTGCTGCTCCTAAGCTCTCCAAATAGGTAGAGCTAGAGGATATGCACACACATGCACACAAACACACTTACGTCTATTTTTCTGTGTATCTTTCTCTATATTACGAAATCATTGGTTCATACCAATACTTCTAATTCTACCCCAACACCACAGGGTCAATTCCAGTTTTCTCCCTTTCCATACGTGTAACCCTTCTCTGTTGGTGAGAAATTTATTTCTCATTATTCCTAATGTGCTTACCTAGGTAGTCACATCGCATTGCTGTCATCCCTTCCCTCACCCAAACGGCCTCCCAAACTCACTCAACTCTGACACCTCATGCTGGGCGACAGCCCGTTCCCCACAGTGCCTGGGTTCAGACACCCCATGCTTGGGCATCTTCCTGTGGTAGCCTAAGTTGCTCTGCACCAACTAGTGGCTTTAGGATGGAATTTTTTGGGAAGGAAAAGGAAAAGAGAAAAGAGTAAGGAAAGAGGGAGAAGGACAGAGGGGAAGGGCAAGTGGGGACCTGAACATTTTTTTGAGAAGAAAGAAGGCTTTAGAAGGGGACTCTGTTGATATTCTGCTCAGATATACCCTTCATCGCAATATATACAAATTGTCTGAGTTGTTACTATAACCACATGGAGAAAATAATAATAATATAAGAAATAATAACCTCATAAATAATATAAGAAAAGGTTTATATAGACGAATAGTTCCTTTGTCATTAATGCGCTGCAGTAGGACAGGAGAGAATTTATTAAAATTGATTTAGTTGCTATAAAATTTCATTTTTGTTTAATGAAATCATATAATTAGATAAAGGGCCAGGAAGCTAATTTTTACTTCTGACAAGAACCCTAATATTTAGGAAACTGCCTAAGCTATTTTCCAAAATTTTTCAAAGATTAGGTATCAACTTTGGCAATTGCATTCTTTGCTTCTACTGCGTAAGAACAAAATTCTATTTATGGCTCTGTGCAGAGTACAAAGGGACCTGCACATTTCCTATGAATAACTAGGAACTGAATTTTCAAAACTTGGCCTGCATGTTCCTCTAAGTGCCTAGAGCAAAGCAAGAGCTGTGCGGACCGAGCTTAGTGGAGAAGCCAAAGGAGCATACCAGGGCTGACTAGAAACATCCATGGCCCACGTTTTTCTGAAATTATGCAGAAAAGTGTGGTAGCTTGGCACCCCAGACTAGAAACTCTGCAAGGAAAAAAGCTAGTCACAAATAACTAAGTGTACTTAATAATAGATCCCAGGCTGGTTTTCCAACAGTGCAATGATTAAGACATGATTTCAGATGGAAGAAACATATCCAGAGGCACATAAAGATTTTATGGGCCTGAAGCTTATAAAACTTGGAGAGGCTTCTTTACAAAACAAAAATCGCAAAACCGTAATCAGGTACAGGATCTTGGAAGGAGGCCATGCAGATGAGAGGCCCAGAAACTTATGCTTCATCAGTTTTATGGCTAATCTACTTCTGAGGAGGCACTTCTTACCCTCTTTGGGTCCTGAGTAAAAAGAGAAGGGGGTGTATGATGATGATGAGAGTTAGTTGGGGGCACATGTTGTTGTTAAACAGCTACTATGAATGTCATTTGGCAAATCAAAAATCAATGTTCGTTTAATGAAAATTACTTTAGTTTTATATTTCCTAAGCTGTCATTTCACATTTGGTGAACTACTACTAACTTCTGTGTTGTCTATAATTCAATATTGACTGAAGAAGGCATTGATAATTGGTAATGTTGGAAACGACTTATGTTTAGGGGTGAATTAGTTAACATAAAACAGAGTAAATTCAATGTTCTCACAATATTGGGCCTAAGAAATAAGGGTATCTCTATAAAAGACTGTGCTGTCCAGAATAAATTAAAAACTCTCACAACTCAACAACAAAAAATCCAAACAATCTGGTTCAAAAATGGGCAAAGGACTTGGAAAGCCATTTCTCTAAAAAGATATACAAATGGCCAATAAACATATGAAAAGATGCTCAACATCATTGGTCATCAGGGAAATGAAAATCAAAACCACAACCAGATATCACTTCATAACCAGTAGAATGGCTATTATCAAGAAAACAGGAAATAGTAAACGTTCGTGAGGATGTGGAGAAATTGGAGCCCTTGTGCATTACTGGTGGGAACGTAAAATGGCACACCTGCTGTGGAGAACAGCTTGGTGGTACCTCAAAACATTAAGCATAGAATTACTCTATGATGCAACAATTCCATTCTTAAGTATATACCCCAAACAACTGAAAGCAGGGACTCAAACAGGTACTCATACATCAATGTTCACGGCAGCATCTTTCACAATAGCCGAAAGGTGTAAACAACCCAAATGTTCAGCAACAGATGAATGGATAAATAAAATACGGTATTCACATATAATGTGACATTACTCAGTGCTATGTTCTGAATATTCGTGTCCCCCCAAACTTCATATGTTGAAACCTCATCACCAATGCAATAGTATTAGGAGGCACGGCAAAGTGATTAGGTCATGAGAGTAAAGCCCTCAGAAATGACTTAGCGACCTTATACAGGAGGCCCCAGAGAGCTGCCTTGCCCCTTCCACCATTTGAGGACATGGTGAGATGGTATGTCATCTATGAACCAGAAAGCGGGGCATTCACCAGACACCGAATCTGCTGACACCTTGATCTTGGACTTCTCAGCCTCCAAAACTGTGAGAAATAAATTCCTGTAGTTTATAAGCTAGCCAGTCTAGGGTATTTTGTTATAGCAGTCTGAACGGAGTGAGACACTCAGGCTTAAAAAAGAATGAAATTCTGATATAAGTGCCAACATAGACGGCCTCTGAAAACATTGTTGAGTTAAATAAGTCATACAAAAAGCACAAACATTGCATAATTCCACTAGAATAGTGCCTAGAATAGTCAAATTCATAGAGACAGAAAGCAGAATAGAAGGTACCAGGGGTTGGGAGGCAGAGACAATAGTGAATTATTGTTTAATGGATATAGAGTTTCAGTTTGGGATGAAGAAAAAGTTCTGGAAATACTGACAGTGGTGATGGTTATACATTGTGAATGTACTTAATGACATTGAACCATACACTTAAAAGAGTTAGAATGTTAAATTTTATGTTATGTCTATTTTACTACAATTAAGAAAAAAGAAAAGCAATTGCTAAGTCAGTCACGCTTGTGTCAAGATGAAGTTCCACTATAGGGAGGAAAAAAAAAAATCAAATTGAAGTACTTAATTTACATGCTTAAATTAACAAGGAATCACTAATGTGAAAAACACAGTAGTTTGAAAAGGTTTTAGTGAAAGAAATTACTTGTGGAAAGGAAGAAAAACATCAAGTGGATACATCAGTTAGTACTGGTATCATTAAGAAAGTCTACTCATGGGAGTTAGTAGATTCTATTGTGAATATACCACATCTCGTTATTTTTTAGTGGAAAATATGATTTCAATGAATTTAACTGCTATTTTTAAGAAAGTTTAGTGCTGTATTCTCTGTTTTCTTTGTAATTGCAGCCTTGGCTTTATTGCTACACACCAGTGACAACAATAATGGCTTTGTTATGGAAATCACACCCCATTTACATGACACTGAAATTTATTCTGTGTTTACAATCTTCTAAAGCACTTGTTTTAATTTTACCTCACTGACCTTCTGATTCTAACAATTTGGGATGTGCTGCTAAAACAAACTCATCAATGTAAAACAAGGAGTATGACTCTGAAAAAATGTGGATTTAAGATATTTATGGGTTTATTTTCAACAGTAGGCACACATTATTTTTAAATTAGAAAACAGATAAATTGAAAAAAAAAGGAATAAAAAGGTCTTATTTCTAAAACATGGGCCTGTATTCTGAAATTGACAGACACCCAGAGGCAGGGACATTTCAGTGATCTGAATATTTTCTTGGTAAGAAAACATTGATGTGTTTTTGAGCTTTCTTAACAAGAGTTAACACTAATTTCACCGTGCATTGTCACCCACAGAGTTCTCAGCAAAGATGCGTAGAGTCACATGAGAAGACAACAAGGCTGACATCTGACAGAAGTGCCAAATCAGCATCAGGATACCGTGGGTGGAACAGGTAATGACAAAGCTTGGGTTTGCAAATTGTTCAGTGAAACACTCTACCTCTCATTTGGGCGCCTGCATTCCTAACCTTAGGTCACTACTTTCATATTCGGATCCTATTTTAGAATTTCCTTTTCTCTTTGGTACTTCTTCAACACATTCCCTACAGAGCTCTTGAAATTCAGAGAACAGGGAACTCATTCTTAGTCCTCTGGCTGCTGTCTCCAGATACAGTTACAAATGTTTGCTGCAGCAAGTTAGACTGTGTCTATAATACACTTGAGTATGTGCTGGGTTTTTCATATTATTTACACATCCTTCCTAAACTCATAATCTCTATTGTCATCTTCTTTCAAGCACTTTAGTGCTAACAATTTCCAAATCTGTATCTCCACATCTCCTGAGCTCCAGGCCTCGAGATCCCCAAAGATTCTCAAACTCGGTTCATCCAAAATTGAATTTACTATCCTTTCTCTCAAACTTCCTTTTCCTTCTGACTGCTACTAACAGTACCACCATCCACACAAATTTACCGTGATCCTCCATTTTCCCTCATACGTGACACCAAATAGGTCAACAAGCGTTGACTATTTTATCTTCTAAATTGCTCTCAAATTTGTTCTCTACAATCCTTCCCGGGACACTGCCTTTGTGGAGGACTCCACCTCTTTTAGTGAGCCTATTTTGACATCTTCATAGGTAGAGCTCTCTGCTCCAATTCATCCCTCATTCTAGCCAGAGACATATTTTAAAAATATGTGTGTATATGTATACATATGAGTATACACACATATGTGCGTGTTGACATGTATTTTTATCTATAATCATGACATTTAAAGGCTAAAAATCCTTCAGCTGGCTTCCATACCATATAAGTTAGCTTCACCACCTGTCCTCTGCTCACCTTCCAGCAAATGCTCTCTCTGTTTCCAGGCACCCTGAACACACTGTATTCCTTCATGCATCTGGGTCTTTGTTACTACTTGCAATATGCCTATCGCTTTCATTAGAGATTATTAAGTGCACTGACTCCAGTCTATCTTCTTTATCTTTATATCCCCAGTGCCTAGCACATGGTCTGGCATAAGTAAGGCCATTAATTAATGTTTGTTCAATAAGAAAATTGTTGGCGTGGCTTGTAGCCCCTTGCTTTTACTGCTGCTCTTTTTGTCTGAAGGTTTGGATTTCTCTTTAAAGAAGCCCTAGACATGGAAAGTCTGCAAGTGAAGAGAATGCATTTCAGGGGAAAGATACACATTGCCTTACAGCAGTGTGTCTAAGGTATGCTTGTTCTTTAAGATATGATCCCTGGAGGAAAATAAGTGCCCTGTGGCAATATTCTGAAGGAGGCTGAACTTGAGCATTAGATCTGGGTCCAGCTTCCAATTCCATCACTTTTGAGCCTTGTGGGTGACCTCTGCTAGACTCCTTACCCTCTCTGGGCTGTAATTTCTGAACAAAATAAAGAATAATTGTGGAAATTTAATAAGATAATTCATGCACCAATTTGACAAGTATTACTTGATGTTGGTGGGACAAGGGCTGTGTTCCTATCGAACACCTACTGCGCTGGGAGTAAAGAGGTGAGCCGCAGCACAGGGGACTTCCGCTCACGGAGATCTGCACTGCAGTGAGGGAAACCCGCACACAACGCACTTAGCACAGAGCCTGGCACAAAACACATGCTCAGTAAGCATTAACTGCCATCATCCTCATCCTCATCACCATCATGAGTTTTAGTCCCATTAGGAAAAGAGCACATGGCTATCGATAGTCACCCCCACGCATATCCAAAGTTCTAAAATATCACATAGTAAAGAAATATATTTAAGTTGTTTTTTAAATACCAGAATCTCCCAAAGTTATTTGGCTATAGAACTTGTCTTTTATCCTGATGTAATGTGCAGATCACAGTCTGAGGGGGATTGCTTTCAATGTGCAGACTCAAAGTTCCATCACATTCAAACTATCACTGAAAACTTCCTGACCAATCTACTTAAAATGGACCTCTCTGCATCTTCAATGTGCAGACTCAAAGTTCCATCACATTCAAACTATCACTGAAAACTTCCTGACCAACCTACTTAAAATGGACCTCTCTGCATCTTCTATTTTCCTCCCTCTCCCTCTTTCCTATCTTAGTTTCTTCACAGCTCTTATCAATATCTAACTTACTGTATAATTTATGGGATAGTTAATTCTATGTGTCAACTTAACTTGGCTAATGGATGCCCAGATATCTGATTAAACGTTATTTCTGAGTGTGTCTGTGAGGGTGTTTCCCGAAGGGATTAGCATTTGAGTTGGTGGACTGAGTAAAGCAGATGGGCCTCCCCACTGTGGGTGGGCATCACCCAATCCCTTGAGGGGCTGAATGGAATAAAAATGTGGCAGAGGGTTGACTTCACCTTCCCTCTGCCTGTGTTGGAACATGAATCTTCTCCTGCCCTCAGCATTCCTGGTTTTCAGGGCTTCAGACTTAGACTGGAATCTACACCCTTTATGCTCTGGCTCTCAGGCCTTTGAATCATGCCAGCAACCTTCCTGGGGCTCCAGTCTGAAGGTAGCAGATCATGGGACTTCTCAGCCTCCCTAATCATATGAGCCAATATCCTATAGTGAGTCTCTCTCTCTTCCCTCTCTCTCTCTTAATTTCTCTTCTTTCTCTCTCTATTCCCTCTATAGCCATATCTGTATCTATCTATATCTATATCTATCTATATCTATAGATATGTCTGCTATTGGTTGTGTGTCTCTGGAAAACCCTTATAAAGTTCACTTATTTGTTCATTGTTTGATACTCTGCTAGAATGTGAGCACAGGAAAGCATTATCTCAAGCACATAGAATCAAGCTTTGCCATCATGGTACAGGCTCAATAAATTAGTTGAGTGAATAAATAAAAGCCAAATTCCGGTTCACGTCCTTAGAGGACTGGCTCAGAGCATATGCTAAGTTAAAAGTAAAAGTAAAAGGAAATTGTACCTACTGTCTCCTTTACTCTCTAAAGAGCAAGGAAGGTGTAGGGAGAGATGTGGATTTCACAGCAGGGAGAGAACGGTTGCTAGGCTACAGGGGCTTGATAAAAAATTTAGATTTGTGGCTTATAAGCAAAGCTGCCTATGAGTGACAGTCCCACAAAGATACTTCATTGGGATTGTTTTTTAATGAAGGAAAAAAAGAGAGGGAGAAAAAGTGTAATGGAAGTATTGAGCATTTCCCAGAAACAATCCACTAAGATTTCCATGGACATATGTCAATTCCAGGGCTATTGAAGAGTCAGGTCTACTCTAGAATAGTGACTTTCAATCCCTTTGACAACAAACCACAGTAAGAAATGCATTTTACATGTGAACTACAGTAGCTTAAAAAAAGTTTTATGAAATTTAAGTTAATATACGACACACTTTGATCTATTCTATTCTATCCACTCTACTCTATCCCATCCCATTCCACTTAAAATATGTGGGCAATGGGACTCAACAATGTATGGTGGCCCACAATTTTTAAACCTCTGCTTAGAAGGTAATTTAAGTGGCTTGTAGGGTATCTTAGATATAAGGCAGGCACAGCAAACATATCATAGTGGAGACCTACACCTACCACCTTCTGACATGGATTTATCCTGACCTTTACTAATATATGAAAGATGCAAGCCTAATGGATCTGTGCAGGTGACATACTGGATCTGCAGGCACGGAAGAGGGTCAGTGTTGGTCTAAAGCATATTTTCCAGGGATAAAGAGGAAGAATTTGAGCAAACTCTCAGTGGAGTCTCAAGGTCTGCTGAGAATCCAGACAGCAACACTTAGTCAACAGCTGACTTAGGGCTCTCCCAGAAGCTAAAGGACAGTCCGATGTCAGACCTACTTTGAGTGTGATTTATTGGGATTGAAAAAAAAAATAGCGCAAGCCTAGAATTATGGTCTTGCCTTGCAAAAGCTATATATAATTTTCAATTTGCAAGCTATAATTTTGAATCTAAGGAGAATAACCAAGTTAGATGAGACATACCCACATGGACCTTGCAAGAACTATTATTAGAGTAATTCTATTTGAACCATGTACTTCAAAGTTGCCAGATAATATTCTGCTGATGGGGGTTGAACAGGTTTGTGATTCTTAAGGAAAAGGTTAAATGTTCTGTTTTCTTTTTGTGAGGAAAAAATGCCTTGAAACTAAGGAAAGGGGAATCATCATTTGGGTTCACAGCCATCATAGTAATTTTCTATAGACTTCATAAACATTTCATAAGTTGAAATTATGACAAAAGTTTTTAGAAGATCAGAGTTATAAAACAAACATGAAGTCAGTTAGCTAACTACTGAAGCCGGGCTTAACTTAGTTTTCTAACTATATACCAGTTACTCCGCCATTAAAGAGCTCAAAACTCATCTACAGGCACACTCAGGCACCCAATAGCAATTTTCTACCAAATTTAACTTTTGTAATACAGTGAAAATGTGCAATACATTCTTAAACCTGCCTCTGTCTATATTTTCAATCTTACCAGATTTAAAATGGCCTGATAATTTTTGGAAATTAGCTTACCATGTATTTGGCCATGAACAACAAGTTATGTTTTATAGATAGTTTGATAGGACATCATAGAGTACTCATTAAGATTTATTAGGTTCAAATTCAATGCTGAAGTCTTTAGTCAAACCTGACACAATGTCTTGGAAAAACTAACCCTAAAGATAACTCCAATTGTGCAAGAAAATATTTTATGGTGTGTCAAATATGTCAGTTCTCAGAACTGTTTTCTGGTCGACCCTAGATCTGAATAAATGCCAGTTTACTTCAAAGCTGACTTCCTTTCTTTAATCTGGTTTTCTAACCATCACAACATGAAACTGTAACACAAATTTAAGCCATTTTATTTGATTTTTTTTTCCCTTCCTTTGCCATGTCACTATTCTAAAAGTCTACTTGAGTTAAATCCTTTGGTTCTCTGTCAATGTGATTAATTACATCTCTTCTCCCAACAGCTGTCCGATTACCAGGGCATTGTCTGGTCTTAGAAATAATTACACTTCTGAAAACCTTGGGGTATATTACATACTCTCTATTGTTAAATGACTATATTTTTAAATCAAGAAAATGAATACCAATCCCACACACAGAGCTATTTTCATGTATATACAACAAGAACTGACCGCAAAGCAGTATGAGATCTGTGTTACATAAAGGCTTGTCATTATCCATTTAAATAATGGCGCAGTACCCACAGGTGTGGCAGGGATTTTTATGCAAATGGGAGTGAGCTAATATCTTATTGTTCATTCTTACTAACAACTTTGAACCAAGCCCTTACAGAGAAAAGAAAGGAAAACAATTGTGTTGAAAGAAAGAAAGAAAGAAAGAAAGAGAGAGAGAAAGAGAGAAAGAAAGAAAGAAAGAAAGAAAAAGTCAGCTTGAATGCCATGTGTATAATCTAGGAAGAGGGAGGCTGTCCAAAAAAACTAAAAACCACCTATTTGACAATACTTGTATATTAGTGTAATTTGATCAAAGTGATTTATATTCAATGATAGATCATTAAAATTTCTTTCTGTATTTGTCTGTCAATTTGTCTTAATTTTTGTGAGATTTTAATTCCATCTTTTTTTTCTTTTTCTCCTTTTTCATATAGAATTCAAATTGTTAAGGGTTAAACTGGTTCACAGGTGCCTGATATTATTAGCAAATGTAAGTAAATGCTACAACTTACTTTTGTCCTTGGCTCAAAACTATATGTTTGCACTTTCTTTGTCTTTTTTTTTTTAAGAATGGGAACATTAGAATTTTATTTAACTGTAGGTACTATGGGCTTGACATTAATAGATTAAGACTAACGAATGAGCAGTCATACAATTTTTTGGTCATCGTGCTTCTTAAGCTCCACAAATGGAGCTATTTTAACTATTCAATGCCATCGTTAATAAGCTAGACAGATCCTGCTGCATTCTTTTTTTTGTTTCCATCCACTTGTTTTTTTTTTACTTGGTGGAGTTTATCCAGTTATAAAATTTGTGAAACATTATTGTAACGAACAATTTTTTTTCATGATGGCAAAGCAGCTTTAATATAACCGCAGATTAAGTATTTATTTGCAAATACTCTGGCATTAGGGGAAAAAAAGATGGGAAGAGAGAAACCATCACACTTCCTGGAGATTGTATAATTACACGAGTGTATCAAATATTGTTACTTTTTAATTTACAATCATATTGATTTATATTGTCTTTATAAAACTGTATAACAGAGCTTTAAATAACTGTACAACACCTTTTGTCTTTCCTACAAGCCAATTTCTACTTTTTTCTTGAAGTTGATGCATCCTACCTGTAAATCACAGTATTTGGTTTTGTGAAGGTTATTTATACTAAACTTATAATTTGCTTCTGTCACATTCAATTAAAAGAAAAAGATATCTTTTGAATATGAGCCCTTGAACAATTAAATTTAAAAAAACAAACATGCACTGCAGTTGAAAAATATGAATGGGTAGAATTTATTCATAAAAAAAGGCAGAATAGTAGGGTGGTTATAAGTATGGATCCTGGAACCAGATTACTTAAGGGCCTTTACTAGCTGTGTGGCCTTAAGTTACTTAACTGCTTTGAGGTGTAATTTCCTAATCTGTAAATTGAATATAATATTAATATTTCCTAAATAAAGTTTTGTGGATTGTGAGGATTTAGCGGTTGAAAAGCAGAACACTTAGAACAGTTCCAGGTAAACTTTGGCTATTGTTTGTTATTCAAGAAATATATTCTTTTGACATCAGTATGTATTATATAAAATGTGATAAATAAAAGGATGAATTACATATGGATCCACTTTCAAAGATTATATTAACATATAGTTGCATATATTATATTTTGTGTGTGTGTACATATATAAAATATATATACCCTATAAGGAAAGGTAGGAGATAAGTATTATGAGAGACCAAGTTATATAAAAGTTCAAGGAAAGCAGAAAGTTCTTCTCGTTGATGGTACCAGGGAGGCCTTTGTGAACATGAAGGAATTTCAGGTGGGCCTTGAAGACGAGCCATATTTGAACACGCAAATATTGAGGCGAAGGCAGTGAGAATAACATAGATGCAAAAAGGCAAAAGCATAAGTAGTGTAAATTGTTCCTTTTGGCTGGAGTTAAAGGTCCGTGAAGGTGAGTAATGAGAAAATGTTTATAGCACTAGGTCAAACAGCGATCTTGAGGGCCAGGTTAAACAATACGGAATTATTTAATAGAAAATGGAGAGTCATTTAAAATTTCTAAGAAGAGGTGTGGCATGATTCAAACAGAGATTGAGCTCATAGGAAAGAAAATAGATTGATAAAATGCTGGAAGCAGGGACACCGGCAGGTAAGTATTGCAGTGGTCAAAGTATGATAATGAAGGCCTGAGGCCAGGGGATGGCAATGTGAGCAAGGCGATGGGCAGAGCCATATTATAGAGATAAAATCCAGAATACCCTCAAATCAGAAGGCAATGAGCACCTTTAAAAATACACAGATCGTGGGACTTCATAACCAGAGATTCTAATTCACTAAGTCTGTAGTGAGACTCATCAAACCCCAACTTCTGCAAGCATAAGTGATTTTGGTGACAGTTTTGACATCCGCTGATCTGAAAGCCTATGACTATGGAGACAAGAAATCACACTGGCTTCTGGGTTTGGAAAATAAGAAAAAGTTTAAGAGGAAGAAGGGAAGGAAGGGGCAAAAGAATAACACTGAAATCAGAGCAATTAGGGCCTGGCAGAGGAGCAAAGTTGATGACAATTTTTGTACTTCTTGAGGACAAGATATCAGAAAGAAACCCAAGTGGTTGTGTCCAACAGGCATTTGAAAATATGAGGAGAGAAAATAGAAAATAGATGTGGAGAGAGAAGTCGGGCACAAGTTGATAGTTTGACAATTATCACCATGGCATAAGAAAGGCAAAGGTAATTCCTGGGAAAACATACACACTTTAGAGATATGAGTCACAAGAGGAAAGAGCTGGAAATTAGCAGCAAAATACCTGTAAAAGAAATAGAGTATTATGAAAACCAAGGGAGACGGACTTTTCAAGGAAGAGTGGTCCTCAGTACTGATTTATACAGAAAAATTTTAAGGGTAAGCACACGAGATGAGTGGTCAGTGGATTTGGTGTCCAAGGTTATGGATGATGAATGAAAATGAATAAGCAAGGTACTCTGGAGGCTGAGCAGTGAAGAGGAGGCAAGAGTATAGACAACTCATATGAACTACTCTTTAAGAAGTTTGTTGGTGAAAGAAAGGAGAGAGGCAGGGCAGTAACGTGATAAAGCAACAACATTATGAGCAAGCTCTTTTAGGCAGTGTAAAGTGATGCATGTCATACAGGGATCTTGATGGCCAGGTTAAACAATACAGAATTATTTTGTAGCAAATGGAAAGCCATTTAAAATTTATTATAGATGGGATGGGAAGACTCAGAGGAGAAAGAAATATTTAAGATGTGAGGCAGTTGTGGAAAATTCAATGAAACAATTTCCAAGAGAAGGAAAAAATAGATGAAAGGCACAATTGGGATGGCTGGCTTTGATGAGAATGAGCTACTTACTTTCTCATCTGAGATGAAAGAAATAGTGGCAAAGAAGAGAGACAACAAAGACAAATGATCAGATGAGAATTAGGAAAGTTCAGTGAGGTAACATCACATTTCCATGTCACCTATACGGTGAGATTAGAAGGTCTAAAACACAAGACTTCAGGGCAGTAGGATCTGTTTCAAAGATTACTTAGGAATCAATTAAAGATAATCCAAAGGATTTCTGAGAAGCAGAGATGGCTCAGTGAAGAGTACTGACAATAAATTAGCATCCATTACAGAGTAGCACTAATTGGCTGATAAAAGAAGAGAACTGTGTGGCATAGATTGGACTGGTGAGCGGCAAAATCACTTGAGGAGGAAGCCATGTTGGTGAGGAAATCAAGGAAGTTAGTGAAAATATCCTTGAAATCTCCAATCTGAGATTCCAGATTGCATTCTGTAAAAACAATGAAGGGTCGAGGGAAGGGAGGTCACAATGAGGATAGAGAACAACTAGGAGTAAGAACTGGAGGAAGAGGACAGAGAGAGGTGTTCAGAGAGATGTGGAGAGGACCTTGATGACCTAGAAAAGGGAGAATATCACGAAAAATTGTAACCACAGTAACATGATTAGGAAAACTGTGGTATAAGCAAAAAGCAGAGATTTATTTAATAAAAATAAAAAATATTATTTTTAACAAGTATTTATTTATTTATTTTGGAGATGGGATCTCACTGTCTTGCCCAGTCTGGAGTGCAGTGGCTATTCACAGGTGCTATAACTGAGCACCACAGCCTCAAATTCTTGTGTTCAAGTGATCTTCACCCCTCAGCCTCCCGAGTAGCTGGGACTACAGGTGTGTGCTATCGTGCCTGGCAGGAAAAATTAAGCAGGGACATAGTGGCCCTGAAGTACAGGAAGGAATAAAAATATTTTTGATATCCTATTAGTTGGAAAGAGTGCTCTTTTGCAATTGGTTTCAAGGGAAGTGATATTTTATGAGGAGAACTATTTCAGTGATGATGAAGCAACCGGCAGAGTACTTTTGTGAAGATCAAAGTTTGTTACTGCCTTTTGGCCCAGTGACATTCACACTTCACCTTTAATATGGTATACTTTTCTTCTGGAAGAAAACAGCATATTGTAAATGCCATTTCCCTCTATTTGCCTTTCTGAGTTTTATAATATGTAAACTATTAAGTATGACATTATGATCATAGGTATTGTGCCAACCATACATTTTTTAATATATATATATATTTAAATTTCAGAATATTACGGTGGTACAAATGTTTTGGTTACATATATTGTCTTTGTCCCACCCGAGTCAGAGCTACAAGCATGTCCATCCCCCAGACAGTGCTCACCGCACCCATTAGATATGAATATACCCTTCCTCTCCTCTTCCCTGCCACCTGAAATTCATGATTCAATTACTAATTCCTCAGATTACTTGTCTCCACTTCCTGTTTCTCTAGTATAAGCAACTCTTTTTCCTTTATTTCTGGATCTTCTCTTTAATACAGTACCAGCTGGTTAATTCAATTAAAGTGTGATCATACAAGCTATTATTTTGTAGACTATAAATTTCTTTAAAGAACTGTGTATTCACTGAATTGTAAATTGGAAATAACTGTAAGTAATAAAAATGGCAATAAATAATATATGGAAAAAGTTGCAAACCAAAAATGGAATTTACACCTAAGAACTTGGGATTTGGCAGACCAAAGAGAATCATGGAGTATGTTACAGGATCATCAAGTTGATGCCAACTGATGTGGCTCATAGACCAGGTCAAGGGAGAAACAGTGTTTTCAATGACATAAATATTCTGAAATAAAACGGTCTTAAAAAACTGATTTTTCTACTCTTAATTGAGTTTCATATATACTCTTTGGCAATGTTCTGAATACAAATTCTAGAGAGACACATTAAAAAAAAATCAGAAACTGTATTTTCAGTAGCCAAGAGTTGAATGGAAGACTTCAATCATCCATTAAAAAAAAGTGCTCTTAAATCAAAGCAATAAACATGAATAATTGTTTTATGTAGCTTTCAAAGGAGTAGACAGTAGTGACTCATTGGTAATTTTTTCAGGATAAATAAAGAAGGACTTCAGGGTAAATTCCTTAAAAAAGTGGGGTATGCTAGGAAAATTAAAATCTAAACTTTTTATTAACTTGGAGAAAAATGGCAAAGAAGTATATGGGAAAATCACTTAGCCTAGGTACAAAAATTATAAACAATTAGAATGTTTCATTAATATCTGAGTCAAACATGGTATGACATGGCAATAATATGCATGTATTTACAAGAGATGTCAACTACATTAAGAGTGAAAGAATGTTTAATGTGCCTGAGCAACAATGCCACTTTTTAGACATTGGCTTTAAATGTATATCACATTGAGCATATCTTCCACTAATACCCTCCTGAAGCCTATATATGATGGGGACCAAGATGGAAATTAGTTTCAATTCCATTCTCTCTCTTCTCCTGCCACCATAAATGATGAACTCTGAAAGTGAGGGTGAATTCAGCTGTGTTAAGTCCAGACTTAGAAGTGATGTCACTTTTAGGAAGCAGTGCTAGTTAAGTATGGCTGGGGCATATAGAGATTTTATGAGGGAAGTAGTGGAATTTTACTTTTATTCTATAGCCTAACTATAATTGGATGACTTTAATGACATAATCAATTTTGCCTTATAGGATGCTTCAGTGCAGAATGGGGATAGATAGATGAGAATCAAGAAATATCAGTCTCCAGACGGTTATATAGTATGAGATGAGGAATATAACCTAGTTGCTATGAACTGAATTGTACCCCAATTCCACAAGGTCATATGTTTAAGGCTAACTCCCAATGCAATGGTATTTGGAAATGGGGCCTTCAGAAGGTAATTAGGTCACGAGGGTGGAGCCCTTATGATGGGATTAGTGCCCTTCTAAGAAGAGACACGAGAGGAATCCCTTTCTCTCTCTCAAAAAGAAAGTCGTGCAAGCCAGCAAGAGGCCCCTCACCAGGACCCAAACCAACTAACATCTCGATCTTGGACTTCTAACCTCCAGTACTGTGAGAAATAAATGTCAGTCATTTAGAACACCTGGGCTATGGCATTTCGTATGGCAACCTGAGCTGATTTAATGCACCAGGAGAAATCATGAAGAAAGGGAGAGGGATATTTGAGAGACATTAAGGAAGTATACAGAAGTAAGAAGTTATTTATCTGACTGTACTCTGCACCAATTACATATTGAAAGGGTTGTTAGGCTAATAAAAATACTAACACTTACTCAGTAGTTATTAATAGTATGTTCCAGGGAGTACACCAACTACTTTATGTGAATTAACATTTCATCCTTTAAGCAACCCTATAAAGTTCAGTAGTATTAGCATACCTGCATTGCATATGAGAATAGTGAGGAAAACTAGGGATGTTTCAGCACCATGGGGGTAGGGAGGTGTGGGGGGCGGGTAGTCTTTCTTGGAAATCAGAAGATGAAGTAGAAGACAAAGGAGTAATTTTCTGATCACTTCAGCCCTCATCACTTCAAATTCTTTTTGGAGAATGATATCTAATAATTATTTTATGGAATTAGAGTTCTCTAAGTTTAATTATTTAATGTTTACATGTTATTATTATTGATGAGAGTTTTTGGTAACAAAATGGTAAGGGTTGAATTATTGTTGCTAGCAGCAGTGGAAGCTATGGAGAGCTGCGTGTCACCTGCAGCTCTACTCTCAACTCCACAATGTAACAGCTTCGTAAATGGGAACACTTTCCTAAGCCCCCCACTTCCTTGATTTTTTTGTCTGATGATAGGAATAATAATACCTGTTTCGTAGGCTTCATGGAAAAATTGAGATAAAATGTTCAATAGCAGAGTAGGGTGACTATAGTGAACAACAATGTGTTGTATATTTCAAAATGGCCAGAAGAGAGGACTTGAAATGATCCCAACACATAGAAATGATAAATACTTGAGGTGACAGACACCCCAAATATCCTGACTTGATCATTACACAGTCTATGCATGTAACAAAATATCATGTGTACCCCACAAATATGTACGGATGTTATGTATCAATAACAAAATTTAAAAATCAAGATACAAATATATAAAATTCTCAATACAGTGCCTGAAGTATGGTAAATTTTATTGGGCAATGGTGATAATGATGATGACAATGACGTGGAACACCAAAGCCCAAGGAAACTCACACTTGTCATGTACATGCAGTTTCAGCCCTTTACTATTTCAGTGCTACTGTATCCATGCTCTATTCCCTCTGCCCATCTAGAAAACAAATATAAATTAAACTTAACAGTTTAGTATTGAAGTAGCCTGAATGGGGTATCCAACTGAGACTTGGTAAAGAGCAGCCCACTGAAGTAAGAGATCCAGGAAACTTGGATACTTCACTGGTATCCAACTGAGACTTGGTAAAGAGCAGCCCACTGAAGTAAGAGATCCAGGAAACTTGAGTTCTAGAAAGACCCAGGTCTTCCACAAATGATCAGTCCCTTTACTTCTTTGGTTACATGTACAAATCCGTTACATGTACAAATTTCAACAGAAATTTAAGCTTTCTCCCAGCCATATAATTTTATTTTTTGCTTTTCATGTGAATGTGCAAAAGCCTTAGAAAATTCCCAATGTTATTATTTTAGGAGTTTTTAGTGAGCAATATTAAATCCCAAGTGTTTCTAAAAACAACAGTGAAGAAAACAGATGAACATTGAACGACTATACATCATCTTTCAGGCTCAAAGATTTCTGATCTGCATCTTTGAAGATCGAAATCACAGATATAAATCTAAGCAGAGGGTGAGCATGCATAATTTTTTTTTTATATATATTCGAGATTTTCCCCACTACCGTTGGCAAAATGAGGGAAGACTGAACTGTGCTCACAAAGATTTTTCAAGCTTGAGTGGAAGAATCTGTTCACTGTATAGTGAGAAACCCTAAAGTTTTCCTTAGGTCCCTAGGCATTGTTTTTTTATTTTCTTTTCAGCGATGGGACTGGGAATAGACAGCAAACAAGCAGCTTACTGCCAAGGACATGCGAAACCTGTTATGTTGGTCATTCTGGATCCTATTCAAGCACATACTGTTACTGAGTAAGATCACTTTTACTTCCCTTTAGCAGAATCCCTAGGTTGCTTTAGGAAAGAAATATCATATCATATTTTTCCATTTTTATTTATAAATCATGAATGTTTCTGCAGGCAATAACATTTAAAATGACAATGACATACTTACAATTTCGATGTAAGAATACTGAGAATACTCGAACCACAGTGTTTCAGCTATTGATTGCTATAATCCAGCACAAAACTTAGTGGCTTAAAGTAATTTATTATTTCTCACAATTCTGCAGTCTGGAATAGGCAGTTTTTCAACACTGTGTGGTGTCTACTGGGGCTGGAACCTGTAAGAAGACTTCTTCACTCACATGTCTGAAATCAGAGATGGGATGCCTAAAACAAGTGAAGGCTGGCTGAGCTTGTCCCTCCACACGTCCACTCCACATGACTAGCTTGGATTTTCTACCATCTTGGTGGATGGATGGTAACTGGACTTAACATGGTGGCTGGCTTCCAAGAGAAAGGAAGCTGAAACTGCTAGTCCTCTTAAAATATAGAACCAATATGGAAAAGCATCACTTCCATCACATTATATTGATCTACGCAAGTCCAAAGTCAACCTAGATGTAAAAAAAAAAAAAAGGGAAGTAGACTCCATTCCTTGATGTGAGGAATAGTAGCCACATAAAAGGAGAAAAGTCACTGATGGCAGTCATCTTTGGAGACTACAACCCAGAGTGCATTTCATTTACCAGGCATTCTTTTCTTCTCCTATCTTTTGGATTTCATTGAATTTCTTTGAACTCTACTTGAAATTTTTAAAATGTCAGGAGTAAAAATGTCACTCAACTTTAGGATGTAAGGGATAAAACTTTGTAATATTTATTATAACAAGATTTTAACGATTTTCATAATAGCTATGGAATCCTGATTTATATTACTATTTGTGTTCACTTTAAGGATGAGAAAATGGAGCCTCATAGAAAATGAGAGCATTCATCCTCAAATAATGTTCCCAGGCAAGAGAAGTGGCCTCCACAGAACCAGGGGATTCCAAATCTCTCAGGTCCACATTATATGGCTAGCTGGATCAAGCTACATTTCCATTTTTATATTGAAATCTATGTGTGGGATTTTTATAAGAAAGGGATTTGTAATCATCTATTTCCTTTTTTTATTCAAATTAATTTTCTTCTGATCCATGAATCATTCCTCATATACGAACTGGATGATGAATCAGAAAGGAGTCAGTAAATTCTAATGAGTCTAAAAGCAGAGACAAGCTTATCATTGCCAGAGATCAAAACCAAACCCGAAAATTACAGGCTTTGTTTAAAATGCTGTTTGAGAAACAGAAATTTAGTTGAGGGACGTACCTTTATCATGACTCATTCTCACAGCACACCCAGCACACTGAATGGAGAAGGAGGCTAGTGGATTGCATTAGGAGCCACTGACCTTCAAAAGTTTGGTTCAGTGCAGTTAGAGGGCCACAAAAGGCAAGTGGCCGTCCTGCCCCAGGCCATGCTCAGGGAGGGAAGGGGTTGACAGTGGCCATCTGTAGCACTGAGTGTATTTCATTTGCTAGGAATTCTTTCTTTGTTCTCTCCTTTTCTTTGGGTTTCATTGAGTTTGTTTGAACTCTGAAATTAAGGAGTGTCAGGAGCAAAAATGTCACTCAAAATGTAAAGCGTTGATAGTTGTATTCATTATAACCAGCAAACAAATGTTGATGTAATTTGTTGTCAGGCACATTTAATCTGCAAAGAGAATGACTAGTTTGTAGAACAGTTCTATAGAAATCATGGAAGATTGTGGGCCTAATGAAATGATTGATGCAAGCTCCTCAGTTATTCAAATATGTCTGATACTGGTGTTAACTAATTGTATCTGCTCACCAAACCTAAAACTCTAAGGTAAATAAATAATCACAATCATCCTGTTTTTTTTTTTTTTCTAAAAAGCCCAGCTTGGCTATAAAGAGACTATAAGTTGAACTTTCTTTCTCCTGATGCATCTTATTCATCCTTAAAAGTGATTTATAAGCAAATCAAACGCTTGACAATGTTTTAAATACTCAAAATTTAGCATAATTTGTAACTAGGAAATTGCATTTTTGTAAGAAAAGGAGATTTATTTTCTACTCTTGATTTAATTTATTACTTCAGAATATATTTTTCATAATGCTATCTAATATTCTAAAAATGCTCATCTAGTTAAAAAATTCAGGCAAAATATAAGTAAAGTATAAACCATCTAAAGTGCCTCAGGAAAAAGGGCTGCTTTTGCATGTTTGGAACTGCACAGAGCTAAGCTAGATTTTCTTGAGAATAATTAGAACCACGTTCCTTCTCAGGAATTAAGTGTACAAGGGGGTATAAAAAGGTCAGGTTTCTCGGAGCAAAGAGGTGAACGCTGGGAACCAGTCTGTGTGTTGTCTTTGAAGCTTGCGTTTTCCGAGAACGTAGCTGCATCTGCTTGCATGGTGGAATCTGAACACTTGCACGGGGCTTGTGCAACTTACAGTAAAAAGACAGGATATTAGAAGCAAAGAAAAGTTGCTCACTACTCAGGTTGTCAGAAATACAGACATAGGAACTTTCAAAATATACTTAATATCTTCTTAATGTAGTATGTTTTTCAGCACCTGCCCTTTTTAAAATGCAGACATTTACTTTATGTGCAGGTATTTATTTTTTCTTTAATTCTGAAAAATTTTCAACCATTACCTCTTCAAATCTTGCTTTTCCTACATTTCCCTATTCTCTTTTGGCAATCAATCTGTTCTCATACGTCTTACGTTTGTTTTCATGTTTTCTTTCTTTTTTTTGTATGCTTCCTTTGTGAATTCCTCAATCCTAGCTTCAGAATCTAATTCATTAATTCTTTCTCCTTTGTGCTTATTTCAGGGTTTATGTCAAATATTAACTTATTTAAAAATTTCAACTAGCATATTTTCCATTGCATAATTTATGAAATGATTTCACATTCATATTTGTCTGTCTTTATTTTATTTGCTTATATTTATTTTTTTATGTTTAGGTGCTTTTAATGGCTATATAATCTTTTTTTTTTTTTTTTTTTTTTTGAGACAGAGTCTCGCTTTGTTGCCCAGGCTAGAGTGAGTGCCGTGGCGTCAGCCTAGCTCACAGCAACCTCAGACTCCTGGGCTCAAGCAATCCTTCTGCCTCAGCCTCCCGAGTAGCTGGGACCACAGGCATGTGCCACCATGCCCGGCTAATTTTTTTTTTTCCATATATTTTTAGTTGTCCAATTAATTTCTTTCTAATTTTAGCAGAGACGGGGTCTCACTCTTGCTCAGGCTGGTTTTGAACTCCTGAGCTCAAACAATCCGCTCGCCTCAGCATCCCAGAGAGCTAGGATTACAGGCATGAGCCACTGTGCCCGGCCTATATCATCTTTTATATGAGGGGTCGACTGTCAAACTTTTTCTGCAAAGGTCCCAATACTAAATATGTTAGGCTTTGCAGGCCACACGGTCTCTTGCGGCTACATGTACCCAACTCTGCATTGTGAAACAGCCATAGACAATATGTAAACAAATGGGTGTGGCTGGTTTCCAAAAAAACCTCGATTTACAAAAAAAGGCCATTGCAGCCACTATGGAAAACGGTTTGGCAGTTCTTCAAAACATAAAAGATAGAGTTACTATATGTCCCAGAAATTCTACTCCTAGACAGATACCCAAAAGAAATGAAAACATATGTCAGTATAAAAACTTGTACATAAATGTCCACAGCAGCATCATTCATAGTGATCAAAAGATGAAAACAACCCACATGTCCACTGACCAATGAACGGATAAGCAAAGTGAAATGTATCCATCCACATAGGGCACTGTCATTTGGCAATAAAAAGGAACTACCTTCTGATGTATGTTACAATATGGAAGAATCTCGAAAACATTTGCCAAGTGAAACAAGCCAGATATAAAAGTCCCCATGGTTTATTATTCTATTACATAAAATTTCCAGGATAGACAAATCTACAGAGACAGAAGGTTGATTCGTGGTTGCCTAGGGCTCAAGGGAGTGATTGTCAGTGAGTTCCGGGCTTCTTTTTGGGATGATGAAAATGTTGTAAAATTAGATTCTGATGATAGTTACACAACTATATAAATATAATAAAAACCATTGAACTGTACAATTTAAATAGACAAACTTTATGATATTTAAATTATATCTCCATAGAGCTGTTAAAAAATAAATAGATAAAATGGAGAAACAAACAGGTGAGTGGTCATAGTTTACTCTTTCCTGCTTTATATTTTCAAAGATCCTAACAT
Source organism: Avahi laniger (assembly GCA_963575035.1). Taxonomy (NCBI): domain Eukaryota; kingdom Metazoa; phylum Chordata; class Mammalia; order Primates; family Indriidae; genus Avahi; species Avahi laniger. The sequence goes on along the minus strand of CAUYSK010051525.1, from coordinate 3,198 downwards.
ACTTGTTCAAAGTTATTAACAGATGATTCTATTTTTAAAAAATTTTCTGGATTAAATTCCTCTTTTTGATTGCGGGTTTTAAGGTCTGTCTTTGTTAGTTTTCCTTCTGCTTTTGGAATGTTTATGTTGCCACTCATCTTGAGTAGAAAGCTTTTATTTCTTTGCTTGTTCTCTTTCTCTGTCTCTCTCTCTGGCTACCTTTTCCTTTAAAATGGCTGTGTTGTTGCTTCCACTCAGCCCCTCTGTGGCTCTCAGTACAAAAAGAGGACTATTGTGATGTCTTAGGCCTTCCATCCCCATGATGACATGTGGTAGAGACAGTCTGGGAACTCTAAAGAGCTTGGCCCAGATATCGAATGAGATGTACTGTCCGCCTTTCCCCTGGGCGCCCAGATGGATTAAGCCAAAGCCCAAGCTACTATATCAGCCCTTTTTCAGGCTCCTCTCATGCAGGTCTGATCGCTCTAGTCTACCTGCCTTGGGTTAGGACCTTTTAGTTCCCAATTCACCACGACAGCTGAGATACTCCTACACCCACCTGCTTCTGGACATAAGAAACACAGGGTCCACAGCTGTGGTCTAGCTTACCCATTTTGTGTTTCTGCTCTATTTATGATCTACAGAGATATTCATTGTCTTTTTAATATTCTTTTGCTATATATTCTCCTTAACTGCTCTGCATACGGAGTACAGCAGAGGACAAAATATGAATTTGCAGTGTCATCTTGACTGGATATTTTACAGGGCAGTGCAATGGAATTTTAGCAGAAAGATTCAAATAAAGTGTCAAATGGTCCTTGGTAGAGTAGAAACATTTTTTTTTTTCTAGAAATGTTGAATTTGAGGTAAATGGAGCATATTCAAGAGGAGGTGAGTTACAATAGGTTGCAAATATAACTATAAAAGATTAGGGCAAGGTCAAAGCTGAACATATAGCTTTAAGACTTATAAAAATCAAGGAAAAAGAAAAAAACATACTCCTAATAATAAAAACTTTCAAAGGGACACCTACAAACAGAAACAAGGTAAATCATTTAAGTTCTACTTTTGATAATTTTACAGTTCCATTCTTCTTAATGTTATATTCAGCTTGGATATCCATTTCTACAATTACAGGACTTTGTGGTACATTGATGATTATTAATTTATTCAACAAATATTAATTATGCTCCTGCTATTCACTGAGTACTCTACAAAGCCCTGGGGATATAGAGATGAATATTAAATGGTTCTTGTCCCCAAGGAATTAAGAATTTAGTAAGGAAATCAACCAACCACACAGACCAAAAAAGTCATCACTCCATTCTAAGGTAAGTACTATAATGACTATAGGAACAAATGCTGTAAAGCCATAGATGAGGGAAGATGAGTAATTCTTATTTGGTGTGATTACGTAAAGAAGCAACTCCAAAGGCTTCACAGAAAGGGTAGAATATTGGGAGCTTCCAGAATTTCTGTAAAGGAGTAAAGTGAGGTCTAGAGAAATTAACTTGTGTTTATCAAGCACACCATTTTTACTTAGATTATGGAGTTATTTTGGACAGCTTTGGGGGGCTGACGAAGATTTTGGGAGAGCGATGAGCCCCTTCCACTTCTTTCTCACTCACCCACATTTTCCCACATCATTTACTGAGCACCTGGGTTCTACTGACTAATGATGAGGAGCTCAAAGTAGAGGTTTCCTTGCATGAACAAGTATGGCAGTATCAGGCAATTTTAGGGAAGAGTAAATAAATTGGCATGGTCAGAATGCAAGATAAATAATAAGTTACTTGGGAATGGACAGAAAGCCCGGGGTGGACTATGGGGACTCTTGTAAGCTAAAGAGACTGGATTTTTCTTTTGGACAATGAGAGAGACCTTGAATGACAATAATGCTGGAGAATGAGGGAATCCACTTATATTTTTGAAATAGAGACATCTGAGATAATGAAAAGGAGAAAAAAACACTAGAACCAGAGAGATTAATCAGGAAGATGCTGCAAGAGTCCAAGTATGAGATAATGACTGAATTGTCATGGGAATAGGGGAATTAGAAATACCATAAATATATTTTTTATTTGAAAAGCTACAATAGGGCAACGCTTCTATTAATATTTTATTGCACAAGAGAGTTCCCTAGTTGAGATATAACTGTCCTGGAACTTTTGCATTACATTCAATGCTTGAGGGCTATGTTTTTCAGATAATTGGAGTACTGTTTTATCTACTATATCAGTGATGGATAATATCCAAGAGGTATACAAGGTGATTTAGGCATTGAAAAGAATACCTCACTAGATAAGGCCCTAATGTTATCACTACTGAAAATATGCAAACACTGACACTTTTACATAATATATGAAACAAGCAAAAAAAGCTTACCAGTTAGAGAAAGTAACAAACTTTCCTCCAAAAAAGAATATGCATTTTAATAAAATGAATCCCAAGCTGATTAAAAACATAGCATCTGGATAAATTCTATGTCTCATGAAAAAGCAAGATTTCTACACTGAATATTTATTGTTTTATTAAAGAATTTAAGATCAATCATAACCTTAAATAATATTTTTTCCAATGCAATAATTGCATGCTAAATGAAAGAGAATAGAGAAGAGCTGACTAGATACTGCTATCCTATAAACCACCACACAAACTAATACAAAAGAGTCTTTTCTCTCTTTTTTTTAAAATACAGAGTTATTTCATGAGTTTTATTCATAGGTGTTTTTTTTTTTTTTAGACAGAGTCTCCCTCTGTTGCCTGGACTAGAGTGCCGTGGTGTCAGCCTGGCTCACAGCAACCTCAAACTCCTGGGCTCAAGCAATCCTCCTGCCTCAGCCTCACAAGTAGCTGGGACTACAGGCACACACCACCACGCCCAGTTAATTTTTTCTATTTTTAGTAGAGATGTGGTCTCACTCTTGCTCAGGCTGATCTCAAACTCCTGAGCTCAAGTGATCCTCCTGCCTAGGCCTCCCAGGGTCTACGATTACAGGCATGAGCCACTGTGCCCAGCCAGTTTCTTCTCTTTTTTTTTTTTTTTTTAAATTTTTTTTTATTTATTTCAGCATATTATGGGGGTACAGATGTTTCTGTTACATATGTTGCCCTTGCCCCCACCTCCCTCCCTAAGTCCGAGTTTCAATTATGTCCATTTAATTCTTTTAAAATCCCTGGAAGTTAATATAATAGAAAGGAGACCATACTTTGAAAAGA
>CAUYSK010051524.1:0-11568 GCA_963575035.1 Avahi laniger | reverse complement strand
CAAGACCAGCCTGAGCAAGAGCGAGACCCCGTCTCTACCAAAAATAGAAAGAAATTAATTGGACAACTAAAAGTATACAGAAAAAACTAGCCGGGCATGGTGGCGCATGCCTGTAGTCCCAGCTACTCGGGATCGCTTGAGCCCAGGAGTTTGAGGTTGCTGTGAGCTAGGCTGACGCCATGGCACTCTAGCCCAGGCAACACAGTGAGACTCTGTCTCAAAAAAAAAAAAAAAAAAAATTTTTTTTAATCTACACAATGCTCCCACAAAACAGGTGTTGTTGATAATTCCCTTTTAAATGATAAGTAAACTTGGGCACAGAGAGTTAAGAAACTTGCCCAAAGTCATAAATCTTGTATATGGGGGATACTTGGAGAATCTAGTTCTAGCCTCCTCTCTCTTTTAAAAGATGATATACAGTATTGCCTCTTAGAAAAAGTTGGTCTTCATTTTATAAGACAATCCCATCTATTAGGCAGTTAATATCAGTGGTCTATGGAAGACATGATGGTGAATTTTCAGTGTATTTTAATTTATTTTTTATTATCCATCCACACTGCCTGAAGACATAATGATAAATCCGAGGGAGGGGTAGTTCATCCTTTGTACTTATGTTCCCTGAGCTAATCACGACCCCCATTTCAGCCAGTCGCGATTAAGATTCTCACTACAACCACAAGCACAGAACAGACTAGCTCCAAGGCCTACTCATTCTTCTCCAAACTTTTTAACTGATGGCGGACAATCTGCCCCCTCTGGGCCTGGATCTCCCTTGCTATATAAAACTAACTTTAAATGTTGTCTTTAATAAGGTTACTTTCCTACGCCCTAAAACGATAGCAGCACTTCATCAGTTGTCATCTGGTCGTGCCCTGCAATAGGGGTGGGGGTTGGGGAGATTCCTAATGAAAAAAGGGAAAAACATGAACTCAAGAATGAGAGAATTAGGAGGGAAGGTGTAGCACGCAAAGGGAGGAAGCGGGTGGAGTGGGAGGCACTCCCGTCTGACTTGGAATTTCGTGCAGATAGAATGAGAACAGAAATTGAGGAGATGGGGGTCGATTCATCGAAAACTGCTAGGCAGCATTTTCTTGGATTTCCCTTTTATGCTTCTTAGACACTCGCTTCAGAAGAAACTGAGACCTGAGTACTACTAACGGCCCAATCGGTCAGGGCTCAGCACGACCATTCATCTCCCGCTCCTGGGCAGAGCTAGTCCCCTCAAAGCATCGCTCCACGCCGTCCCTCGGGCGGGTTGTTCACACCGGTCAACTGGCGGGAGGGAGCACCGGAGCCTGTCGACCCCGAGGCCACAGACCAGCGTTCCGGTTCTCGGCGGTAGCCACTACAGCTTTCCTTACGGTGGACAACCCCTGAACACTCCTACATGTCGCGGCTGAACCTGAACCGAGCCTTTCCCGAACGCTGACCCCGGCGCTCACGGTGTAAAACCCAACCTGGGCTGAGGGTCTTACCTTTAACAGATTAGACGTCGCCATGTTCCTTCAACTTAGACTCTCGCGAGAAGACGCGAGAATTCGTGGCGCTCCCGGCCAGGCCACAACTGGAGGCCGGAGTTCCCACCAGGGCCCACGGGCCCAGCGGCCCGCACCTGGGGTGTGGTGGGCGCCGGGGCGGCGTGCCGACAGCGCTGGCCTCGTCCCAAGCACCCGGAGCTTCCTCACTCTTTCCCCCTACATGGTCACCGGAGCTTTCCCACACGAAAGAGCTCATGCAAGCGCTCAGGGAGACGGGAACGGCGAATGGTGAGAAGGTAACAGGAGCCGACCTGACTTGGAAGAGGAAGCATCGGCTCCTCGAACCTCCCCAGCGCCTTCGGATCAGCCTTTGGGGTTGCACCCGCGGTGCCCACCGGCAACGAATTTAGCTCTGTTCAGGCCTGGCAGCTCAGGTCCCGCGGCCGCGTCACGTGACGCGGAGGGCGGGGACGTGCTCGGGAGCAAGCGTGGGAGCCTGGAAACCTCCGTGGATCGGAGGCACGCCCTCTGCTGGCGGGACCCGCGTTTTCCCTCACCTCTCCCCGGCCCCAAATCCCGGGACTCCGCGTTAAGGGAGATACATTACTCATTAGTTGAAATGTTTACAATAGCTGTCTTCAGTAAGAACTGGCACATAGAGTGGGGCTCAGTAAGTGCACAAACTTGTTGATTATTAATATTTCTATTCAAGAGTGCGTGGCACTTAGATATTCCATAAAAGATTGTTCAGGGAATGAATATTAATCTTGGATTTCCTGAAGGCACATTCTAGAAGATCCTAATAAGCCCCCAAGTTTTATCCCTTTAGACCACAAACCACTGGCCAAGGGAGGAGAATATAACTGATAGGTTGGACCTACAGGATAGCTGATATTGATTATGATGTTTACAAACAGTATTCATTCATACATTCATAAAATGTATAAATAAAAAAGAGTTGGAGTAAAATAAAGCAGAGAAGAGGAATGACCTCACTTAAAGAATCCAATTAAGAAGGTAATACTTCTTTGAACACTTATATGTACTAGGCACTGGAAATACAGAATTAAAAAAGACTGTTGCCTTCTTGGAGCTTATGGTCTAATAAGGGAGCCAAATATTAAGCATACTTTCACAAGTCAAATATTATAATACTTAGTTGGAGTTGTGATAAATACTGCAAAGAAAAATCCAATGTGTGCTTGAGAGTGTATCATGATGGAGAAGGGGGCGGATATCCTCATCTCCATCCATGCGAGCTATCCGTTCCTTATGAATGGAAACTTAACACTGAACATTATGACAAACTTTTGAGAACTCAATTTCAACATCCCACTGTCTAACGAGAACATTCCATTCCCCTAACTTGCTTGTTCTGGTAACACCACTCCTAAAACTCTGACTTCAATGAGTTCTCCATTCCGTTGACCCTAACACTTCCTCCTTATCTGTCATCCCTTCCTTTTTTCACTTTCTCATTCAATTTAGATTCAATGGCTCATCGTTATAAACTGCTTAAATGTTTAAAATGCTTAAACATTTAATTTTTAAAAATACAGAACACAAGCACATAGTACAAAATTCAGAAGATGCTAAAAGAAATACGATCAAAAGTAGGCCTCCTGGACGGGTGGGGTGGCTCATGCCTGCAATCCTAGCACTCTGGGAGGCGGAGGCGGAAGGATTGCTTGAGGCTAGGAGTTCAAGACCACCCTGGGCAACACAGCAAGACCCCCATGTCTACTAAAACAAAAAATAGTAAACAAAATTTGAAGTATAGTTAATGATATTCAGGCTGAAGAATTTAGGAGTAAATAAAGTTATATTTACAATTTATTTTAAAATGTAAATGTCTCAAAAATAAAATGGATTGATGGTTGGATGGAAATATTGATAAAGCAATTATAATAAAATGTTAATGATAGAATGTAGGTGGTGGATATACTTATTTTCCCTGTGTTATTTTAATACTTTCAGCTTGTCCATGTTTGAAATTTTTTTTTTTTGACACAGAGTCTTGCTCTGTTGACCCAGCTAGAGTGCAGTGGTATCATCATAGCTCTCTGCAACCTCCAACTCCTGGGCTCAAGCGATCCTCCTGCCTCAGCCTCCCAAGTAGCTGTGACTACAGACATACAGACATGTGCCACCACTCCTGGCTAATTTTTCAATTTTTTGTAGAGATTACTACTATTTATACTCTTTAACATCTTTTTTTTTTTCACTCAACAGTATGATATAAATTACTGAAAATATTTTTGTGCTTATTTTTTTCATGCTTTTTATAGAAAATCAAACAATTACTGGAAGACCCTAAAGCATGCATTGCTTCCAGGATGTTTGGGATTATTACTTCCAAAATAGCCTCTGTTTTTTTAAATAGTTTATGGTGCATCATTTTTAAATTTTTTATTTTTATAGGTTTAGAGGATACTCATGCAGATTTGTTACATGGATATACTGCATAATGGTGAAGTTTTGGCAGATTTCCACTCATGGGACCAGGCCAGGAGTGAAACTCCCACAGTCCAATTTATACATATTACATAGTCATTTTCCTGCAAATGTCTTCAATAACATACCCCCATTTCCCCTCTGTCATATACAAGTAGCAAATTCACAACCTTGAATAAACCAATCTCTCTGTCTTCTCCATGCCTACACCCCAGTAGCTGAACATTGCTGGAGAAAAGCCCCAAACCAAGTAAAGCGGTTTCTCTCTAAATTCATAAACTCAGACCTCAAATGGGCACTTAGCACTGCCCAACAATCCTGTCATGTTTTCCTTTGGTGGGCTGGTTCTTCCCTGGCATACCTACTTAATAATTTCATAACTTCTTATGTGACTAACTGCATGGGGAAAAGCTAAGAATATGGTAGGCAAAAATATAGGATGCAAAATTCCACATATGTGCTATACTTCCAACTTTGTAGAGAAAAAAAGTACAATTTTATTTCCTACTCTAAATAGGGGGAAAAACTGGAAAAAAATAATTCACAATGTTACCAGTGCTTGACTGTGAAATGGGATAACTTTTAGTTTTATTTTTTTTAAATCTTTTTTTTTTTTTTGAAACAGAATCTTGCTCTGTCACCTGGGTAGAGTGCAGTGGCATCATCATAGTTCACTGCAACCTCAAACTCTTGGCTCAAGCAATCCTCCTGCCTCAGCCTCCCAAATAGCTGGGACTACAGGCGTGCACCACCACACCTGGCAAATTTTTTTCTATTTTTAGTACAGATGGGCTCCCGCTCTTGCTCACGCTGGTCTCCAACTGCTGACCTCAAGTGATCCTCCCCCCTTGGCCTCCCAAAGTACTAGAATTACAGGCATGAGCCCGGCCCAGAACCACGTTCCTGATAAGAACAGAGGATGGCACTTAGAGCACAAATGTAGAGAGGTTCACCTTGCCTAGGGCCATGGACACCTGGTGGTAGAACGGGCACAAGGCAGTAGATGGGCTCTTGGAAGTGAAAGTTCTCTTCTGAGTGCTTCTGTTCTCTGATGGAAGTTGAAAGCCAGGTCATCAGCTGACGGTGAGGATGTTGTGAAGTTTATAAAGAAAAGAGAAAAGGAGAAGATAGGAAATTTTTATCTATGATGGTGGGAGAGTGAAGGGAGTAAGGAAATGTATTATGACTCCGAGGCAGCCCTAAGTGCCGACTTGAGACTAGTCCCAAATTTTAATTGAGACCATTCAGCATAGCTAAGGAAACTAAGATCCAGCAGGGTTAGGTAATGTGGCCAAGGTTTCACAGCTTGTAAGCGGCAGGACCTGTTTCATTCTAAAGCCATATGCAGCCTCAGGTGCAGGCGCAGAACAGGCGCAGAACAGGATGTAACTTAGCTTGGGATTTGCTGAGGGAAACAGATAGAGGGAGTTGAGCCTATATGGAAGGGAGTGGGTATGATGATTGATCGTTGGATTTAAGCTGAATCAGGAGGGTGAAGAACAGGGAAAGGATGGTGAGACAGAAGTACTGTATGTCCAGGTGAGAGTTCAGATACAAGAGGGACCCAGCTGGAAAGACAGGCAGTAGAAGTTGGAGGGGGAAAGCTTAGGCTGTTTCTGGTGGCCGTCATTGGTAATGACAAGGGCTAAGCTCTGATCAAGGGACAGAGTAGTTGAGGTAGGGTGAGGACAGAATCACTGGAAAAGAGGAGGTCAGGGAATGGAGAAGCTGGGCGTTCCAGACGCTTTTGGTGTCCCAGTCGCAGCCCCTGGACCCACTTCTGATTTCAGCAGCAGCTACAGTGAACATTCCTGCAAGCTCAGACTCCTCCTGATAGCTTCCCACCTGAAGCTCTCCTTTCTGCCTTCACCTCAGGGTCTTCTCTGAAGGCCCAGAAGCCTGCTAGGTTCCCAGGCAAGTGCAGCCAAGTACAAGGAAGATGCTTCAGGGAACAGCCCTCACCCTGGAGGGTCAGAACCCAGTGGGTAAGTGCCCCAGCCTCTGGTTCTTGGTAGACAATTTTGTGGGGCACTTAGGATGATTCCCAGGGGTCTCAGCAGACTTAAGTCCCCTTTGTTCGTGGTGGTGACCTTGATGGCTCAGTTTTCAGAGGCTTTTCCTCCTTCCCTGTCTTCCTCTCCCTACTCTCTCATTCCTGTTTCCTGGGCTATCTCCCAAATAAATCACTTGTATCTCAAGTCCTTATTTCAGACTCTGCTTTACAGGAGAAACTTTATTAAAATACCAGAGTATAATCTTCCACATGGTTATCAAAATCACTAAGAATTATGACAGAATAGTGTTGGGGAGAAATACATTGGAGTCAGGATCTGAATTCATTAAGGAATAAGAGCGTATGAACTGGCGGGGGGTCAGTTCATAACTGTGACAAGGAGGGTTGATGGATGGATAGTCGACTGACAAAAATTCAAAGCAGTGACTTCATGGGGGAACCAAGTTTCACTGAGAATAAGAAAGTAGAGGAACCTCTTCTTTGCCGCAGTTGAAAGCGTGGAAGCTGGGGAGGGGCACCCTTACTCCAAATCCTCAGGATTCTTGCCAATGCTCCTAACCCTTGCTAGAAGAGACAGGGAACCCAGGCACAGCATGGGCTTATCTGAGGTACTGAGAATTCTGGAAAACAAATTATAATGACTAGTTTAGGGCTAGTCTTCTGAATGTAACTGTTGAATAGTCACTTATTCTTTGAAGATTCTTCATTTGTTAACCAATCATTAACCAATTCCTGAAATATATACCTAAATTATATTTTCTAGACAAGGATGAATTAAATAATATGGGACTTAGAATACTCTATTTATGTAACAGAAAACAACCCCCAAACGCTGAAAAATAGCAAGTGTCTAAAAATTTTAAATATTGCAAAACAACATCCTCATGCACCAGAATTATTGATTCTTGAAAAACCAGTGATTAGGTTACTTGGTTTTCAGAGCAAACATATTTTAACGAACTTGTTGGGTTGACCAACCTGCAACCTGTAAATTCGCTTGGGGTCTCATTATTTTCTACCGTATCAACTAGTTATTGTTAATTGACAGAACTGGAACTAGATTCAGGTCTTCTGAATTGTGATTGAATGTTCTTCCTATCTGAAGAATGGTTTCAGAGAAAAACGTCAAAGAAAACAGACAAAAATGCTTGGAGCATGATTCTCTTTTCCTGCGAGGCAGAACCTTCACTCCTGGATCTGATTTTTCCCATCTCTCTGGATGCTGCCTCAGGGAAGACTCTGACTCTAGTTCCTCTTTGCCCCTCGTCCACAGCTGTGGACCTCCCTGGGCTTACTCTCACGTTGTACCCTAACTCTTGTCACATAGGAAAGGAGTAGTTAAACCTGAGATGGTTCTAGGTTTTCTGATGTTTTTGCTGGACCTGTTTGCTTATCCTCTGGAACTGTTTGCTCCAGTAACCAAGTCAAGCTCACTTCTCCGTTCCTCGTCCAGTGAATAGATTCTCCAGCAGCTAGAAACTCTCCTCCTTGGTGTGGAGGAAAATAAGGCAAGTCAGAGGTTTAAACTCCAGGCTCCTTAACCTTGTACTCTAGTGCCCCCCAGTGGTCACTGTTGGGCTTGCAGCAGCTGGGATGGGTGGTATGGGGAGTGTTCAAAACTCTATTTCAGCAGCCCCCCACCCCTGCCCCGTGGTATGTCAGTTTACTACAGTGGCAGGAGAGAACATCTGTGATCATGTTGTCTTGTTGGCTTAATGGGGATTTCAGACAGACTCTCAAAGAAACACACACACGCACACGCACACCACACACCCCAACACTTGTAATACACGTGTCATTATCTATAATTGCTCAAATGGTTGATCACTTTTCCAATACCAGGAAAAAACCAAACAACTTTATCTTGTCTAATTGCTGCTAAGTAGAAGAAACGAAAATTAGCAGCTGTTGGGGAATTACAACACTTTATTCATGCTGTCATTTGGGAAACTTCATCTAATGAAAACATTTTTAAATTCTATAATAATACTTTCTATTCAAGCTACTGTCATTTAAAAATCTTATCCAATTTTTAAAAAATTTTCTCAGTTCAGACAATTTACAAGATAACGATGGACTATATATTAATAAAAATAATATTTTAGTAAAAGAATTTAGAGATTTACATTCTACGTGAAACTCAATTTCTTAATTGAATTAAATCTGAAATAAATTGTCAGTATTTTTGTTGTGCCAAAGCAATCTGGTAATTAGGGTACAAAAGATGTATCCTGCTATATTTTTGTTTAGTGAGCTACTTATTACTTACACAATTAAACATCCCTAGTTGTCACAAGTCTAGGCAATGAGGTCAGATCAGTATTAATACCTATGTTTTACCACTTCCCTCACTAGCCTCCACTTCCTCCCCCTCACTGTTTAAATTTTGTTTTGCTTTGTTTGTCTCCGGGGCATGCTTCAAAATGCTCAGGAGCAATTCTGCTTGTGTTCTTCAGCTCCACTGAGCTCCGTAATGTAGTCGGCTATCTACAATGTATTGGTGATTCCAGAGGATATAATTAGAAATTCCAATTGAGCCACTTGAGAGCAAGCATAAAGGCACAAACTGGGCTTAAAATATTTACATCATGGTAGTAAAGCTATATTGCAGAATATTTCTTGAAAGAGAGGCCAAGTGGTCATTTTTTCCCCTCTTCTCTTTAAATAGAAATGGCCCACGCTGTCATAGGTAAGGCAGCTGAAAAACCATAGCTCTCCCTTCAACTCCTGCAACTTATAAGGGACAATAGCTTGAATTTGCCCACTAGACATACACAAGAATCAGCTCAGACGAGTAGGAACATCCTGTTACACTTACCTTTGATATGGTTCCTCCCAAATTAATCCGCACATTCAGTAAAATTCCAGTATAAACACTTCGCTGATTTTTTCAAACAGAAACTTGATATGACAACTGAAAATGTATTGGGGAGTTACGATAGCCTGAAACCGTGACATGTGACACTGATCACATAGACCCGAGCCCAACCACTTGAAACCACCCTCCCCCCTTTAAAAAGCCCTGTATTTCTGCTTTGCTTATAGGCAAGATTTCTTTAAAATTTGCTTAATTTTTTAAATTAATTTTTTAACTCTATAGCCTAAAGCATGGTGGTCTTTTGAGGCACTAGTCTGCTGCCCTCCTCATTTGCCAGCAAATTAATAAACTTCTCCTTCCTTTTCCTCAAGCAACTTGTCCTCATTCTTTGTTCTGACTGATTTGGCCTCAGGGATAAGTACCAAACTTTCAGTAACAGGCTCATTGCATCTACAGACTTGTCCACACTGCTCAATTCCCCAGTCTTCAAATGTATAATTGAAATGTAGAGTCACATGCTGCATGACGACATTTAGGTCAACAACGAACTACATGTACAACAGTGATCCCATAAGATTATAATGGAGGTGAAAAATTCCTATTGCCAGCTGGGCACAGTGGCTCATGCCTATAATCCTAGCATTTTGGGAGGCTGAGGCTGGAGGATCATTTGAGGTCAAGAGTTCCAAACCAGTCTAAGCAATATAGAGAGACTCCCATTTCTATAACAAACTGAAAAATTAGCTGGGCATAGTGGCCATGACTGTAGTCCCAGCTACTTGGGAGGCTGAGGCGGGAAGATCATTTGAGGCCAGAAGCTCAATACCAGCCTGAGCAACAGAGAGAGACCCTTTCCGGGGGGGAAAAAAATTCCTATTGCCTAGCAACAATGTATCATAATGGTTGTAATGTGGTAGCGCAAAGTATTATTAGTGTTTGTGGTGATGCTGGTATAAACAAACCTACTGTCACTTGTATAAAAGTATAGCACATACAATTATGTACAGTTCATAATCCTTAATAATAAACTACTATGTACAGTTTGTATTTACTATACTTTTTATCATTATATTATTTTTTTTATTTTGGAGGCAGGATCTCACTCTCTCACCCAGGCTAGATAGAGTGCAGTGGCATCATCATAACTAACTGCAACCTCAAACTCCTGGGCTCAAGTGATCTTCCTGCCTCAACCCCCAGAGTAGCTGTGATTACACGTGTGTCCATGCCCGGTTATTATTTTTCTTTTTTTGTAAAAACAAGGTCTTGTGCTATGTTACCCAGGCTGATCTCCTGTCCTCAAGCCATCCTTCTACCTCGGCCTCCCAAGGTGCTAAGATTACAGGCATGAGCCACCATGCCAGGCCCTATTGTTATTGTTATTTTAGAGTATATTTCTTCTATATATATATATATCTATGTATAAAGTTAACTGTAAAACAGCCTCAGGAAGGCCCTTCAGGAGGTATTCCAGAAGAAGGCATTGTCATCATAGCAGATGACAGCTCCTGGCCTGTTATTGTCCCTGAAGACCTCCCATGGGACAAGATGTGGAGATGGAAGACAGTGATATTGATGATCCTGTACCTGTGTAGGCCTAGGATAATGTGTATGTTTGTTTCTTTGTTTTTAACACAAAAGTTAAAGAAGTAAAAAAAAAAAAATTTAATAAGGAAAAAAAGCTTATGGAATAAGGATATAAAGAAAGCTGAAAATGTATAGTTATAAAATGTGTTTGTGCATTAAGCTAAGTGTTATTACAGAAGAGTTAAGAAGTTAAAAAAAAGAAAAAGTTTATAAAGTAAAGTTACAGAAAGCTAAGGTTAATCTATTATTGAAGAAAAAATGTCTATAAATTTAGTGTACTCTAAGTGTACAGTGTTTAAAATATCTACAGTAGTGTACAGTAATGTCTTGGGCTTTCACATTCACTTACTACTTACTCACTGACTCACCCAGAGCAACTTCCAGTCCTGCAAGCTCCATTCATGGCAGGTGCCCTATACAAGTGTACCATTTTTAATCTTCTATACCATATTTTTACTATACCTTTTCTATGTTTATATAGGTTTACCTGCACAAATACCACTGTGTTATAATTGCCTACGGTATTCAGTACGCGATGTGCTATACAGGGCTATAGCCTAGGAGCCATGGCTATACCATATAGCCTAGGTGTATGGTAGTCTCTACCATTTAAGTTTGCGTTAAATACACTCTACGACATTTGTACAATGATGAAATCGTCTAATGACGCAATTCTCAAAATGAACAAATCCTCCTTGTTAAGTGATGCATGACTATGCCTGGTAGTTGGCACATACTGGATTATTGGTCTGTGGAATAAAAGCTAGCTGAGTGGGAAGGTGAAATAATAGGTTCTGAAAGTGTGCATCTGCCCTGGCCAAGAAAATATTGTATCCTGGGGGAGATTGTGAAAATTAGGACTATTCTTAGAGACTTTAGGATTCAGGGATAGCAATCTTCACATCTCCATTTAATTGACCAATTCTACTCCTGAAAACACTAAACAGATTCTGGAGAATGACAGTACACTACCGAACTCAACCAGTTGTGGCCTCTATAGCACCAGTCGTGGCACTGTCCCAGTGTGGTATCTTTGCTAGAGGAGAGTAACATGGGGCTAGGTACATGGCATATAGCTTTTTTTTTTTTTTTTTTGAGACAGAGTCTCACTGTGTTGCCTGGGCTAGAGTGCCGTGGCGTCATCCTAGCTCACAGCAACCTCAAACTCCTGGGCTCAAGCAATCCTCCTGCCTCAGCCTCCCGAGTAGCTGGGACTA